>JAJKFJ010022639.1:0-96299 GCA_027382625.1 Tetmemena sp. SeJ-2015 | reverse complement strand
AAAAAATAGGGGCCGGAAATAATTTTAAGGTCTTTTTTAAAAAATTTTTGAATTTCATATATGAAAACCCTTTCATGAAATTTTGGAAAAGCAAAAATTTTCTTTAATTTTTTTTAGATTTTTGCTTTTCTTTTTTTTTTAAATTTTGCTCATAAAACGTAGGGGGAGGTGTGCACTTCTGTAACCCCCCGCATTCTAATAACTTTATTCCTTTAAGTTTATAAATTTAATTTTTTTAAAAATTCATATTTTAAAATTAAAAAAAAATTTGATATGGAAAATATATTCTTTTAAAAATTGAAATATATATTTTTTATGCCATTACTTGTTAATGCTCTACAAAATTATGCTTTTATTTCTTCTGTGTGATATCCTATTTTTTTATTAATAAAATTAAAAAGGGCCAAATTTAAAGTTTTATTTTTTCTTAAGTTTTTAAAGTTTTTGAAGTAATAATTTCCCTCAAAAAATTATTTATTAAGGGTGAAAGAGAGAATCAATTTTGAGGCATAATTAAAAAAAGGTTTACATAAATTTTCTATTTTAAAATTTTTTAATAGATTTAAACATATTTTTCTTTTTAATTGTTAAATATGTCTCGAAAAGTCTTTTTAGGGGGCACTTTCTAAAAATTTTAAATTTAAAAAAGTAAAAAAGTTTGAACTCTCCAAAAGAAATTTTTGTTTTAATCTAAATCGGGTATTTATTATAAAATATATATATTATATATAATTTTTAATATTTTTTAAGAAAAACTTTTCTTTTTTTTACCATTAAGGGTTTATTTTTCTTTTTTTCTTTAAATTTAAAAATTAAAAAATTATAATTTTCCCCTTTTCCAATTTAAAATTTTTTATGAAAACCCTTAAAAAAATTTTTCTTTTTTCCAAAGATCAGTTTCAGCCAGTTTTCAAAAATTCAGAAACTTTGACCTCCAAGTTTCACCCCAAAAATTCATCTCCAAAAAAAAAAGGGTTTTTTAAAAACCCCTAAGAGCCTTTCAACCGTAATAATTAATAAAAGCAACTAAATAATTTAAATTTTAAAAGGGGGGAAAGGGGCCCCCCCCCCAACTAACATCAGCAAACTCTAGTTCGCCAGATAGGACAAGAAAGCGGCGACAATGAAGATTCCCAAGAGTCGGATACCGCCATTAAAAACTAAAGAATTATAAGATAATAGTAAAAATCGATTATGATTATATAAAAAGGGAGTCAAAAGTGAAATTACTCAAAAATAACTACATAATCCTATCTCAGTTTCATTTTGAATCTAAGGTATGGATGTATTAAACCCTTTTCTATAATAGCCAGTTCTCAACATCAACTCCATCACAAAAATGTTGAGAGTGCCAGCGCGCACTATACTTTCGCATTTGAAAGTTGCTTTTGCAGATGAGAAAGTTTGGAGTTGCAGCTGTTTCCCCATCCACTTCTAAGTTTCGGGGCACATCAAAATTTTTTGATTGTCCTCAAATCTTCGCCACTAAGCGCACTTCAGTTTGGATTTTTAAACGCGCGAAGATCTTCCAAAAAGATAGTTTCCTTATCTCAAGATCTCTTCCGGGAGACTGTAGCAAACATCTATGGGTTTAAAAAGGCATAAAGTACAAAACTGTGAATCGAGTGAAGCGCGTTATAGACTTCACTAACCATTTTTTTTTAATAACTAAAATATATTTACACTGCCAGGTGTAAAGGGGGAATAGCGTAAAATTTTTTTGTATGTGCTGACGAAGCTGTGTTCACACAAAACACCTTCATGAAGAAGGGGTTGGTAAAAGAAGCACGATAAAAATAAAATTTACGAGTAAAAAAAGTAAATATAACTAAAGGGGTTTAAATTTGCAGGAATCAGCAAAGACTCGGCTTAAAGCTTATACCCTTTCATCCTCGCTCTTTTCAAGCGAGGGGCAGTATGTTGCTTTCCTTTAAAGAAGCTCAAGAGAAGATCACAGACGGGGAGATCGTTCTACTCGTTGACAACCTCAGGGAAAAAAGACAAAGGAAGCGAAGAAGGCATACGCTGATTTTGAACATCACTCCTTTTTTTAAAAGGGTTCCATACTCCCCCAGAGTTAAACCCGGCATTGATTTTTTACTGGAACTTTTTTTTAAGGGACACTATAAGAAGCTGCTGCTCTACCCCTTGATGCATGATTAAGCTATCGATACAGAGGATTTAATAGTGAGGGGGGTTGTAAGAGAGTGGAAGAAGAGAAGAAAATTTTTGTGCGAGATAAGGTAGGGGTGAATATTTAAGGGAAAAATATTTAAGCTTAACTTTTAAAACTGACTTAAGTCACTTTTGCTTATCTGGGAAGAAGGGGTTTAAGAGGTTCCTTTCTCTCTTCTGTTGGGCCAGACGGACCTAGCTTCCTCATCTTCGAACCTGCTCCCGCATCTATGTGCATCTCGTCGTCCCTAGTTTGTATAGTGATAGACGCTTGCTCACCTCGATGCTTGTATTTTGCTTTCCGTGCTCTGAATACCTTTGCTCTCTCTCCTTCTTTAAGTAGATGCCAGTGCCAGGTTTCTCTACACAGTTTTAACTCTAAAACTTACTTAGAGAAGTAGGGATACTTCTGAAGCTGATCAAACCATTCGTTCGCTGATAACTATTCCTTGCTTCTTGGGTCGTTCTCCTCTACTTAGGATCTCTTCCTTTGTGCATCTTCAATGATCTCTTTTAGGTACTCTGCACGTACTAACAGTAGGCAAGGGACGCCAAAGAAGAAACTTCGTTCTGGCATACTTGTTTGAGAGTTGTTCCTTGTTGGAAGGAAATTGAGCAACCTTCCGGATCTCCCATCGCATCGTCATACATATTAGTGACTGAGATCTCAGGATAGTTTATGATTTCAAAGCAATAAAGTTTGAATAAATAAATATTTATTTTGAAAAGTATTCTTCCTTTTATATAATATTTTAGATTTTTGATCTTTATTGCTTCATCTTTAGCCCAGCAGCAGATTGCAAGAGTCTAAACTCACAAAGTTAAAGCTCGTCCTATCTTCAAAGTCACAAAAGCCATCGAAAGGAGGGAAAAGGTATACAAGTGCCTTTTCTGCAATAGGACTTTCACCTAGCCCCAGGCTCTCGGTGGCCATGTGAAATCAGCACATCCAAACTAAAGCGGCAAGAGAGTTCTAAGAGGTTGATGTTTGCGCTTTTTCAGGCCTAAAATTTATACAAATAAAGATATATTATTATTATATCTAGCTTCAAGAGGGGACTTGTATTAATAGCTTTTCGGAGCTTTCAATAATTGAGAGAGATATGTCAGCCACGCTCAGGTTGACTATTTCTTATTACAACTATTATTAATTTTATCATTATGAACAATGAATCTAAAAAAGAAATCATTCTATAATTCAAATTTATGAGAAAAAAATAAATTTAAAAAACATTATTCTTCGTTAAATAATTCAAATTAATGAATTTTAATATTCAATTAATATTTTTTGTTATAAATTTATATATACTTGAGACCCTATAGATTAAGTCTTGCACTAAAAATTAGTAAATTAAATAATTTTAATTTGAATTAGTAAATTTTATGCATTTTAAATGATTTTAATAAGATAAAGGATCCCTAATATGTATTTATGTTTAAATCGAAGAATTAAATGGGATGGATATAAAGATTAAAAAAATATTTGAGAAAAATAATAGCAATAGTTCTTTAGAGAATCCCTAGAACAATTTAAATTATTTTTAAATTCGATATAATTTTCAGTAAGAGCTCATTTAGTTTGATTTCACTTTTAATTTTTATGCATTTATGGTGTTGAATAATAATAATTTTTTAGTAATAAAAAAAAAAACATTAATCTCGTATTTCATGTAATATTGGCATTTAGGAAAGATACGTCTCTGTCATGGTAGACTATAGATGATAACTAAAATAAAATTAAAAACCTTTGTAAAAATATTAATACGAATAATTTTTTTTATCAATTAAAATTTTTATGATTATAATTTTCCATAAATAAAATTAAAAACTTTGCAATAATAATATTCAAGAAGGATTTGAGAAGATAAAGGGTAAAGAAAGAATAATCAATTTGAAATTTTTATTACACATCGCAATGCAGAGGAAGGGACTTTCCTCAGAACTCACCCAGCTTATAATCCTGCTGAGATACAGATCTTTAAAACCAACTTCTGAAAGCTTGGTCTATTGTACCTACTCTGAAATATAGGCTGCCATTGGAGCTGGCTTGTACTCTATTCAGAAAGTTTGCCGAGATGCCCTCAATCCTTCTTTCGAGCGACACTAAAGCTCATAGTCAAGAGCGCAGCTGACTTTTGAACACCTATGCTACCTTCTGAGCGATCACACCTTGGCAACATGGAAGCACCACTCCCTCTCACAGTGATGCCTAATGTTCCATCGTCAATACCCGGAAGTCAAACTGTGCAAGGGCACTCTGGGAAGAATCTATCACACGCATGGCGTCAAGTTCAAAGTGACTAGAAGCGACTACAGCCTGAGTAGTCATAAGCGCGAAGAGATTCTTAGGACATAAGTGAGAGTTTATAGGCGAGTTCTGGCTTGTGAAGGCGAGAGGGCTTACATCGTATACCTTGACGAGACTATCTTTAAACCCTACCACGCCACCATCAGGTCTTGGGCGAAGCCATACCAGAACCAAGTACTACTCAAGGAAGGGATAAAGCTAGACACCATGGCTGCTCTGGTTATGATAAGCTCACACTCTGGCTTGGAGTTGTTCGCACTGCGAGAGATGTCAATCACCATCGAAATCATCGCCAACTAATTGAGGCAGAGTGCTTCCATGAGGCTCGAACTGAGCGGAGCACTATCTCTACCACACAGAAGATTAGAAACCATTAACATACACTTCCTCCTTTTCAAATATATTATGTACGCTGTCAAAGCCCACTCGCAACATCTACGTCTCTTAGCTCCTGCCTGAGGCTCTCACTCCGCAGGTGTTGTCGTCGTGAAGTCGATCTTGAGGAGGCTCACTTTATTTCTATAATGTCCAGATACCCGCCTTCCCGTATTCGTGCGTGTCTGGCCTTTGTGAGACTCCAATAATCGCGATGAGTTGGCGACTTCAGCCAAATTTACTCAATTTTATTTTTGATTTTGATACTTCTCCAATGTGTAGTAGGAGCTCACTATGGGTCGGCCATGTTCCGAACTAATATCATAAGACATTAGAAGCCCCCTAATTTGAGTTTACAAATCCCCGAAAACCTTCTACCCGCGTCAATCCGAGTGGGCGTGATTCGAAGGCACTGGAGCACTTTTTTATATGACATCTCGGATCCTCGGCTCGAGGATTATGTACGTCATTAATAGATGAGGTTGAGTGTAACGCACACTATCCAGCCAAATTATAGCCTACAATATTCTTGTCTTGACATCATTATTGCGCATCAATTCTATGTCGGCTCCTTGGTAGTCAAGTTCCAGACACATAGTGTTATACAGTAGAAACCCTCTCTGTGTATCGAATTAATCACCAGTTAATAAGACGCGTCCGCGAAACTTCTACGCCCCGGCAATCCGAGCGCCGTAATCAAAGCACGTGAGAGATGAGCACTGTGCGATATTACATGCATCCCTCGAGGTGTCTGAGTTTATGGTCAAAATGGATTTGCGAGTCGTTTCAAGGCCAGAAATCTCTACTCCAATTTTGAATTTTTAAGATGATGATGTTTTTAAGTCATACGTTACTTTTTTTAAGGTAAGCGTATAATTGTTCTATCTGACACATGTTAATATGACATCTGAGACCCACCCCACCTACACTCTAATGCATTGACATATAATCTTCGCCCAAAGTACTGATCCGACTCCGTCAACCATGCTCGAGTTCCGTACATAATCGATACCGGCGAGCGCTGTGCGAAGCCACTTAATTAGAGCCATCAAACCTCGTCCCATGTCGTAATACTATATAGATACTCCGAACCCTCTACAGAGCCGAAGACATACTCAACTTCTTATATAAAATCTATACTTTGACCCTCACCTGTTTCGTAGCTACGCTGTCCTTGTCATTCATTCGGCTAGCGCTAACAATTTGTGACGTGTTTGTATAACAGAAGCTACAAGCCTCTTCTCTAGATTTTCATTCTATTGACAATAAGTATCATAAATATACCTCTCCTCAACGAACAACTTACTTTACCACACCAAGGTGCATACCGGATCTCGTCTCTATATTCGCACAAGTCACACTGAGCACTTTTAATGCTGCTCCATGCTCGTGCATGAGCTGAATCTGCAATTCGGATACTCGAAGTACTTTCTATCTTGCGAAGCCAAATTTTCTGATAATACCCTCCTCAAAATTCTAGGTCGGCAATGAATTCTATATATCAGACCCTCTGAAGAGAAGACTACTTCCTCTGATGTAGCCGTGCCCGTAGTAGTCGACAAAAGACATTGACATGTATACTTCTTGAGAGTCTATGATATCTCTAAACTCATCCGGTGACGATACCTATTAGTGTATCTCTGCGCTCGTTAGTAGCATATTAGATCCGAGGCGCTGAACGAACACTGACACTCTTGTTAATGCTCGTACCCTCCTGTCCCCTGACTATGTATTCATCTACAAAAAGATTGCTGTCGTCTGCACCAGGAGACTTTAACGACAGTCTCGGCAAGTAGCTATCTCGTCGACTGTACTATTTCATGATCCCCTGTCTTGATCAGTAGCTTCTGTCCTGACAAGACGTCTCTGAGAAATTGCAAGCTGGTCTTTTTCTAGCTAGGAAGATGGAGCTTTTGATTCGGATCAAGATAACCTACTATTGCACATCATAGATGACTCAGATGAAACCTATTCTTACTAGAAGTAATAACTATCTCCTCAATAATCCCCTCTAATCCAGTCTATCGAAGCACTGGAGCACTTATTTAATGCGATCCCTCGTTCGTGAGTTATGTCAAAATGAGTTTTGGCGATCTTCAGGCCAAAAATAGCTCTTTATTTTATGATCATTGAGGCGCCCTTGTGAGCATGTTCCGAGATAGTAGACATAGA
This sequence comes from Tetmemena sp. SeJ-2015, assembly GCA_027382625.1. Taxonomy (NCBI): domain Eukaryota; phylum Ciliophora; class Spirotrichea; order Sporadotrichida; family Oxytrichidae; genus Tetmemena; species Tetmemena sp. SeJ-2015. Next base: position 89,269 of record JAJKFJ010022639.1, on the reverse strand, counting down.
ACCCCTATAAATTTGAGTTAAAACTCCCTGAAACCTGTCTACCCCGGTTTCCAATCCTAAAAGCTCACTGAAGTCGTAACACTGGAGCACTTTTTAGATGCGATCCCTCTTATAGATGTCTCACTTATGGTTTCATAGAAGATTCTGTGAGATTTTGCGCGATTGTGCTTCATGACAGCACATAGTCTGTCTGTTTACTCGAATATATATGTTTGTGTCTAGTTATGATCATTTTTGAGGCTCCTTGTATGACCTCTGATCTGGTCTTCCGACATAGTGTTAGACAAGTAGTTGAGCCGCTTTCTATTGATTATGAGTCTTCCTAATCAATTCCTCTCACAGGCAACCTCTCACCACCGTCCATTCCTGATCGGTGTCGCTAGACACATTAATTCGATAAAAGAACTATCTGAGCAACTATTGATATAAAATTGCTCTTAGTTAGATTCCCTCGCTCTCTAAGTTACTTGAGTTTACAGTATCCAACAACACTCCAGAATTTTTGCGACTTTCAGCTCTAGACCAATATCATCTTATCACATCTCACACTGATAATTTATATATGCAGTTTGATAGCCGCATCCCTTGATTGGCGAGCATTGTTCACACGCTATTAGTTAATTTCTACTTTTGACAAGAACCCCTTACAGATAGTTAATCGAAGCTCTCCCCGTATCCTAATAGAAGAACCACTCTTATAGCTATGTTTCTTTTTTTCTCTATATGTAAATTTTATTGTTTGTCTTACGCTCCCTCCCATTCGAGTACCGGAGGGCGCTGTAATTCGAAGAACGCTTTCGGAGCACCTTTTAACTGACTGAATCACCTACAATATTTCCGGGTGCGATATCCTCAAATAGGTCCACATAATGAGTTTCGGCTCAGACTGTTCAAAGCCTCATAATTTCTCTTACATCAGCAATTATGTAGTACAATATGGTTATGGTATTATTGAGTTGAAGCTCCTGTTTTTGGAGCGTTAACCGCGAAAAGTTCCGACAAAATAGAGTATAGTAATGATCATGAACCTGTCTATTTCTACTTATGAGAGATTTTAGTTATTAACTCCTGCGCGAACTCTACCCCGGTCAATGCGCGATTTCCGGGACGAGTGAAAATCAGAAAGCAACATGTAGTAGTGAGTGGCATTACTTTATAAATCTCCGATCCTTCCCTCAGGATGCGCACGTGATTATATCAATAAGATCGCGACCGTCCTACTCAGGCCTAAATTACTCAATTATGACTCATTGATGAGCAATCAAGTCCTGAGAAGCTCCTATAGAAACAGAGGCCCCTGCATAGTTGGGCCGAGCCCTTGCTTTATGGTTAAAAGGGTAACTTTAAGTTTTATGTGTTTTATTATTTAATAGGAATTATTTTCTATTTAATATGGAAGCCACACCCCAATAGCAAGCTGGACTCACAGCCAATAGAAGCAAAACCCAAACAGCAGCATAGATCTAAATCAAGGAGAGCTCCAACCAGCTATCCATAGCCTCTCTGCAAAGAAAACGAGGAGAGGAGCAATACGACTTGTGGCTCCAGCTATGGTAGTAACAAAGACTAGGCCGCCAAAAGAGACAGGGCTAGAAGCCTAGACAATTAATGAACTGCCAGCAATGCGGAAAAATCTATAAGCCAAAGGAACTCAAAAGACATATCAAGATTCACAAAAGAGTCCAAGGCTGCTATTAGCAGTTGAAAATCAGAGGCAAGTATGAATGCATCATATGCTCTGAAAATATTCCTGCCTTTCGGAATTCCAGCCAGCTTAAAGAGCACCTAGCCAAGCATCCAGTAGAAGCTTCTTCTCTAAAATGGATACTCACGTGTCCTCTTGCAGTCGCTCAAGCAATTTTAGATATAAGATCCCAGCGAGACTCTGAATGAAAACAGTAATGGAATCACTGTGGCAACTCTTAACCATCCTCAGTCATCACTGTGTGATTCAAATAAGAAAGAGTTGCAGCTGGAGGAGTAGCAATAACACTTCTCGGATTGTTAGCATTCTATAGAAGAGGAGCTCAAGAACTGCTAAAATTCTATAGAGTTTGAGTGCTCTCAATTGAAACTCCCACATGCAAATTCAATATCTCAAAGCCAACTCGAGTTAGTGCTTGACGACTTGGAGGTCACGTTCACGATTCGGTGGGAGCTCTTGCTTATAATTGAACACATGGCGGCTAGAGGCTAGCTTTTCTTTGCTCCACCTGACTCCCCCTATGAATACAGAGGACATCATGAGTACTTCAGTAAGGATGACCTCACGAAGGACGCCTCGACATTTATGAGAGCCTTTCACGAGTTCAAAGTCATTTAGTACTTATAGAGCAAAGGCGTCTAGGGTATTGACTCACTTTAGAAAATCCACGTCTGGAGAGAGGGAGTTCTGATGGTTTATCATGAGTTCGACTACACTTTTGCATAGTTTACTAAGGGTCCTGCTTCGGGTTACATGCTGCTAGAGGTGCTTGAAACTATGCTCTCTATTGTTAAGGGTATCCATAGCCAGGGAGTAATCCATCGATGTTTAAGCCCATCGTACTTCAAGATAAAAGGTCCCAGCCCTCCAAAGGTCTTCTTGGGAAACTTTGAGTTCGCTTCTATCTCTGGCTAAATAAGTCTAGACTAAGGTCTCCCCCCAATCCCATGGATCAGGCATCGAGAGGTTGCAGAGCTATTGGAAGCTAAGCCATCACTGGACACTTACTCGATGGGTCTCATCATCTGTAGCGGGTTCCTAAAGGAGCCTTTGCTCTCCCTCACCACCGAGCATGGGTCTGTAAAGTAAGCCCTCCTCTTCAATTGTTGGCAGACAGAGTATTCGTTCTATGAGAAATGGCTCATGCAATCTCTGGCCAACTTCCCAGACTCAAATTTTTGGGTGATCTTAAAAATTTTAAAAGAGTATGTAAAACCCTTTTATTTTTTTGGTTTAAAAATTTTTTCCTTTTTTCTTATTTTGAGAAATTTAAGAAATTAAAAAAAATTTATTAAATTAAATATTTTTTTATAACCATTTAGATGAGTCTTTTCAATTTTAAAAAGAGAAAAATTAAATTAAATTTCAAAATTAAATAATAAAATTCTGTCCAAGGATAAATTTAGATCTAAAAGGCTCTAGATCTTGCAAAACACAATAAAGAGGAGGTCATTTATAATTTATACTTTTAATTTTAGAAAAAAGATACAATGAGAAAAAAAGAATTCGCAAAGATGAACTTCTCTAAAAAATTCTAACTGGATAGAATATAAAAATATGACATTTTATGGCTTTATTTTTTAGAAATTTGTGTGTTAAAGTTTAATCCCGAGCGGTAGAATCGGTACCAAGATGCAGCTAACTGTCTTGGGGCAGCCTTGCAGTTAGACCCTTAAAATCAGAAGATAGCTTAAAAACTGCATCAGCTGCTTCAACTTTCTCATACTTAGAATGAGAACCACTCACAAATAACTGATTAAGCATCCCTCATTTAAGTAGAAGCACATAATTAAGAAATTAATACTCCTCAATAGCTTGAAGAAATGAGCAACTCTAATTTTGTATATTTATAGCAAATCACAGTAGACCATCGAAAATGAACGCACTAGAAATCAATCATCTATCAGTCTTGATAACTAACCTCCTCTTTAATAGAAAAATTATCCTAATTAAAAATCAGCAGCTTCTTAAATAAGGGAATAACTTACCACTTAAAATGAACTTCAATCTCATCAAAAAATTAATGAGAAAGCTTAAAATGATTTAATTTATAATTCAAAATTTTAAAAGCTTTCACTTCATCTCCTTCCAAACTTTAAAATCATGATCAGTTTCCTATAGTGGAGAATAAGCTTCCGAAAGACAATCACACTCAATCTCAACTTCTAGATACTTAAAAATAACGCTTTATCCTTGAGTTTAATTGAATATGTGTATACCACTAGGCATATCGTTGAGGAAAACCCTGATAACATGATTAACTATAGAGATGACGATGTTTCTAGCTAGCCAACAGTCCAGGCTAAGGTACTCTCGGAGTTTGTAAACGAGTAGAAGGCTTAAAACCCTCAGAAAATTCTCAATCGAGATTTTAAAGAAGAGCCAATCAGTCTTTTAAAAAGGAAACGAGGGGAAAAAAATTTTCAAAACAAAAAATTTTTATAATAGATATTTAGGAGGAATGATATACCTTCAAAGGAAGTTACAAAAAATAGTCAACTGAGAGAAGGAGATTCAGTATCTCAAGTCAATCAGTCGTTCAGTAATTCTAAACAAATCATCTTATAAAATCATCCCCCTTAGTTCTTAAAATAAGAAACTTCTCAGAATCATTCACTCTCAAGGTCAATGGCCTAAAGTAGAGGAAGTACTGCAAAAGCAGCAATTAAAAAGAACGATTCACAGATTTTTTAGGGTAGAATAAATATAATAGTAATTTATAAATCATAATAGGTAGCTATACAGTTGAGCAGCAAAACTCTTACAATATAATATATTCAATCATATAATCTCTTCATAGCTAAATAAGTAGAGAGCTATTGATCTCTTGGATCATTAGAAATTGACTGAAGGGTTAGACACCTTCTTACCAAAAGATATAAACCTTGGGTCCATTTAGCAAAGCTAGCTTAATTCATATTAAAATATATATTAGCCCATAGTAAATGAGACATCATCTCTTCCAAATAAAGTGCTCAGAAATGACTAGTCAAATGGATTATCATAACTTTAATTATAATTTTCAATAACCTCCTTTCGAATTAGCCTCCAAAGGAGCATTTTGATTTTTAATTAAGCATTTCGTTATGATGCCAATTAGAACAATTCAGAATCTAAAGTGATGTTTGAAGAAGAGAATAAAGATAATTTGAGCTCTCCTTACAACGATCAACTCTATTTTCTCTTTGTATAATTTAAAATGTGTTTAATCAAAATGAAGGTGCTATGGTGGACTCGCCAGATTTTAAGATTGGAGAGAGAGATGAGCATGACGTTCTCAACGACTCTAGGAGAGTGATCTTAAATAGTAGACCAGAATCAGCAAAGAGTCGTGCCTCTCATCAGAGCGTCATTATTGCCAAATAATATTAATCAAAATAAGGTTTACAATTAAAGTCCTAACATTAAATTATTTTATGATGCTAAAATTAGTTTTATTTGTTCTTGATAAAATCAATAACTAGCAGCCAAGAAGTGGTAAGCAATCATTCGTGAGTAGAGAAAGCCAAAATAAAAACATCGAAGAAGTCTTGTCACAAATAAGAGATCAACTTAATTTTATATATAACTCTATTCTCTTTTTAAAGATGCAAATGCTGAAGAAAGTAAAGATGTTTCTCAAAATAATATAGAGTAAACTCCAACCTCTGTCGCAAATGACAACTTCCTTTTCTGGTCAAAGAAAAAGTGTCTAGAAATACTTTAGCATCATTAAGATAAAAATATCAAGTCCTCTCTAGAGCTAACTTAAATTAAAGAGAAGATATTTTTGGCTTATTTATTAAATTTAAAGTTTAGGCGCTTTTTAGACTTGGAGTTATTGAAATGGCTTCAAAAGAATATGAAAGTAGCTTAAAAAGATTCCTTTAAGTTTAATTTACATAGATTTATTTTTTGACTGTAGTTGAGGAGGTTAAATAAGTACAACATAAAATTGGCTAGAGTAATATACATGGATAAGAAGGTGGCTTTGACTTTTCTGTAAAGTCCCTCGAAAGCCATTTGTTCATGAAAATAGGAGAAGCGTACTATAAGTTGGAGAAAAGTGAACAAGCTATTCAATACTTTAGAAAAGCAGAAACCATCATAGCCCCTAAGAAAGATTATCTTATTTCCATGTTCATTCAATAAATTGTCAATAATTTACTCCAAATTAAATTAAAACTCTTATTGCAAAGTGCTTCGACAGATTAAAGCAATGGGACATGTGTATTTAAGAATACTTAAAGACTGTAGAACTTTACAAGGGTCTAAATTCTGGTGTAGATTCTGAACTTCATTTAAACATTGAAGAATAGGTAGAGCCAGCTCTATTAGGAAATATGAACTTCAGACTTGGTTGGGCCTACATACGAAGCAGAAAAGATATTGCCAAAGGAATAGCTTGCTTAAGAGAAGCTGCAGATCTTATTCCTAATAACGCAGATATTATGAGTCAAAATTAATTAAATTTTAAAGAGCAAGTTAGCTGGAGCCCTTTTTAAAGAGAGAAATGAAACAGAAGAGTCAGCCACACTTCTTGAAAATGTGATAAAACTGCAGCCTAAGAACGCTGAAGCCCAACTTCAATTAGGGAAGATTTATGATAAGAAGAATGAGCATACCAAAGCTATTTAAGTTAAGAAATTAAAGCTTTATTTTATTCCTATTGACTGCTTTAACGCTTCTATTAGATTATTCGCTGAATTGAATCCAGTGCAACCTCCATTCCCAAATCTATTCTTCTTGTTAGGTGATTCCTATGAGAAGGCCAAAGAATTTAAGAAATGCATTCTGAACTACAAAAAATGCCTAACACTTGATAATAAGCATTTCGGATCTTGCATTCATCTAGCTAACTTGCTTGCAAATTAATTAATTAAAACTTCATTATAAAATTAAATTTAGGAGAAGGACAAAGAGCAGCAAAGTACTTCAAGCATGCTCTAAGAATTGATCCAGAGAATGTAAATGCAAGATTTGGGCTTGCTAAAACACTTCAATAAAAAGCTTTTACAATTATTATTTCAGTAGTTTTCGGATAATAAGGATGCTCCAATAGAACATTTCTAGGCAGTTGTGAAGAGAGACCCCACGCATTTTAAAGCTTACACTCAATTAGGTATCCTACACCTTGACAGAGAAGAATATGAGAAAAGTGCAGAGTGCCTTAAAAAGGCACTTATTCAAGATATAATAAATTTGTATTATATATTTGTGATGAATAATTATGTTTATAGTGTGAATAGGTATTTCCCTCTAGCTCTCGTATCAATGGGAAATCTTCTATTTGAAACTGGTCATGCTGATGAGGCTATAAAGTATCATAAGCAAGCTTTAATAATTAACGAAAAAGAGCTTTAAGCTTTAATCGGCTTAGGAAATGCCTACTATGATTCCTCTCAGCCCAAAGAAGCTATCAGTTTCTACAAGAGAGCACTTGTAATTGACTCATAATTGAGTGATGTTCATTATAATCTTGGAAACGCTCTCTATCTAGTTGAGAATATAGATGATGCAGTTATTCATTACAAAAGTGCAATTAGTCTAAACCCTAAGAAGCCTGAGAGCTTTTACAATCTTGGAAACGCTCTGTGCGTCAAAAATGAATATCCAAATGCAGTACAAGCATACCTACAGGCTTTGGAGTTAGATCCTAAAAATGCTCCAGCCCTTTACAATTTAGGAAATGCATACTACATGCTAAATTAATTCCATGAGGCGGTTAGAGTATACTTAAAAGCCTTGGATTTAAATGAGGCATCTGCAGAGTGCCATTTTAACTTGGCAAGTGCTTATAACGATCTGAAGAATTACTAAGGAGCGATGGTCCACTACAAAAGAGCTTTGGAATTAGACGACTAAAATACAGATGCACTCATGTGCTTGGGTGGAGTTTGCGAGTCTTTAGGGCAACCAGATAGAGCATCATTAAAAATTAATATAGAATATAAAATGAATTAAAATACGATAAATTAGTACTTCAATATTTATTAAATCTATTTCCATTAAATTAATATTATTTTAAAGAGCAGAGAGGTACTACAAATTAGTTTTGCAAAGAGAGCAAGACAATACAATTCATATTAATATTATTGCTATATGTTTGAAAAAATAATTAAATGCAAAAGCGATTGATGCTCTTAGAAAATTGAAGTCTAATGTATCCCAAAATAACTTGAAGAAATAACAGCTTTGATTAGTTAGTTAGCTTTTTTTAGATTAGATTAGAAGTGATTTATAACTACTCTTCAAATTTAAATTTAAATATCATAAATCTGTAACTCATTTCCTTCTCTCTCATTGTCCGCTTCACATATTGTCAAATATCAAGTGAAAGGTGATTCCACCTAAAATTTCAAAGTCAAATTTCTTGCGAATGCAATTAAAATGCAAGTGATAACAAAGTATTCCCTAAAAGAAATAGATTACGGCCCTTCATTTGAATACTTTTTACTAAGAATAGAGATACAATACTCCAATTAGATAAAAGGGTAAGCCAACTGGGAGGATTGAACTCCCGACCTTTCGCTTACGAAGCGACTGCTCTACCACTAAGCTAAGCTGGCAACGTTACCCTCCTTCAAAACTTCTAATTCTTTATACCCTCTTTGTCCTATTGCTTCATCTCTTCAAAATATCAATCAGCTTTTCACTTCTGAAATCTCAGCTTTTCAAATATCAATACCTTATGAAAAATGCATTCAAATTCATATTCTTAGAATTTGATGCTATAAATCCCACTGTATTATTATTCGAGAGAGAATGATTGTAAAATGAAATGAAATTAAGTTGATAAGAGATGTTTAGAATAGTTTCAATTATTTTTGTCGTTGTATATTTAAGATTGTGATAGTTTCATATTGAGCCTTCTTCAGTTTCCACATAGATCTTTCTGCTTTTAAGTTTATTAGGGAAGCAACGTTTGATGCAGGATATTTAAAGTAGCTCTCTTTTTGTGCCTCTAAACAGCACTAAATTTGATATTATCAGCAGAAGGATTAGTAAACTTAAAGCAACGCCCTAATTTGAGACTGAGAAGTCTATCATTGATGTGAGATTTGTAAATACGAGAGTGTTTATTAGATAAGTTGTGCCTAGGATAGCGCCTATAATTGTTCCCACATAAACTATTACAATTATTTAATTGACATATGCTTATACCTATTATAGTAAAAGCAAATGATTTTAGTTTAACTAACTCTGAGTTCAATGGCGCTAGAGTTGAGCTGTTTGCGCATATTTCTGTCAGTAATAGCCCTCGCTAGCTTTAATGGAATCAAGCACTGGTACAGAAATGTAGACGAGCCGAGGATAGCTCCTACTATAATTGCCATCACCACTTGCACAGACTCATCTTGATTTATCCAGTCATCCAAAAAGTAGCCGAACAGCACATACAGTATTTAAAAGAAAGATATGAAGGCTAGAGTCAAATATAGCTTGTTCCTCAAGAAGCCATCTGCCATAAAAGACACTGTCAGGATGGACATTATCTAACCGAATGAGTAATACGTCTAAAGCATAATATAAAAGCAAATTAGGTTACAGTTTGCTAAAGCTCAAAGTAGTAATAATCTTTTTAGAGTGAGGTCTACCTCCAAGTAAGATCCTTAATTTTAATTTAATAGATCAATTACAAAAATATGATTTAGCATACTCGTGAAGCTTCTTCAAAATGAAAGATATAATAAACAAGTTCACTCTATAATGAGAATGAACAACTGAAAACTGCCTTACGATTTATACTGAAAAGCATCTATAATGGATATTCTATGTCTCTTGTGGAATTGTCTTATTTAAGCTGTTGCATTAGAAGGCTTTGCGAGTCCAACTTAGGATGAGAAGTCATCATAGAAAAAGCCACTTTGTCTTGCGTTGGGCTCTATAATTATTCCAATGTGGAGTGGATTATGATAAAAGTATTTAAAGCAGACTACTGACATGATCAGGTAAAGACCTGCCAATATAAAACACTCTACCGACTATATCAAAGTTAAAGCGGTCAATGACTTGCTTACATAATACTATTGCACAGATATATCTAGGAAGTCATAAACTATGGGGCAGAACATGTAAGAAGATGCCCAAATACCTACTATGAAATAGCGATAAACTTTAAATATTTGAATATGCACTTTTCAATTACAAATACAGTTTAGCTTGCTGGGAACCAGTTATACAATATTACCATGCAAGCAATCAAGACCTATTAAAAATGTTAGAGCGTCTAATAAGTTTAAATAAGCTTACTCCACTTTCAAAAGCCCTCACACTTGCCATCTCGAAGATAATGTTTGTAGATTATTCATAAGAAAATCCATAGATATCCGAAAAAGGGTTATCGTCATTACTATCCTCCTAATTATCCTATTCAGTCAGTCTTCCGGAAGTTCTTGGGAGCAATAACTTAATTATGCTTTTAATGGAATTTTCATCGTATTCGGACCGACTTCGATTTCTTTTTACTGTTTGATCAATTATCGAATTTAATTTTTAAGATTCTTGCTTGTTGGTTGAGAAGTATCTCAAAATATCATCTTGAACTCTACCTAGATCTAGATTTCTTTTTTACTTTTAATTGTTTGATGTTCCTTAACTTCGGCTCAGCTTTTTAGCCCATTAGCATAACTTGATATATGTGTATTTGCTTATCGAATCTTGTTTTTAAAATTTATTAATTAGTTATGCATTATATACAATATTTTGTTAACCTAGCTGATCTTTTAAATCAAATTGGCTTAAGGAAGTTTATAATCCATTTGCCATCTCTTCACTTTATTCTCTCCTATATTTATTGATTTGCACTTGAATTTGACTTATTGGGTTTTGATTAAGCAGCAAAGCAGAAGTAAGTGAGTCATTGTGTTTGGAAATGTGCATAAACTGCTGATAGTTTATGGTATCTGGGCTCATAGTACCATGCTATAGGTAATAATGGTTATATTATTTTCAACAAATCAAAATATTTAACGCACAAAATACTAATTAAGACTTACTAGGGCAGTGAAAATTGAAAGCATGAACAATAAAACGAAAGTCAGTCTCTTAGGAGTGGCCACATTATCGTACATATTCCCAATTATAATAAATCCAATTCCTTTGCATAAGTTCACTGCAAACGTCAAGAGAGCTGTCTGGCTCCTCTTTCAAAATATCTTGAATAAAGTAATCTCTGAAGCTGATTAGGAAGTTAATTATGAAGGTGAGAATGAATATCAGAGTTTGCCAGCAGCGTTTTCGCCTCAAAATTTATCTTCTCGTGTACTGCTTCTCTTCAGCAAGGAAATCGACCAAGTCTTTATTCTAATTCAAAAGCAAGTTATCAGAATCAGAATTTGCCATTCCCTCATCTTAGAGGATATATTTACCACTAGCACCACCCTTCTAGCTTTTGTAAAAGTGATTGTAGTCTCATTAGTTCTTAGAAGCAGCACCGTAGCCATAATTACTATCCTCCATAGCAGAATAGTCATCCCTAGCATGGCTAACCATAGAGGAGGAAGATTCCTTCGAGTTAAGATAATCCTAGTCAGAAGTTCTAGAGAGTTGCTGTGAGGATTTGCGGGTTTGTCAATTGCCAAAGAGATTGAATCCGAAAATCTTTTGCTGAGGCTGCTGTGTCTATTGTTATTGATTTTTATTAGAGGAAAGATTTTGCTGTTCCTTAATTTAGTTATCAGTGAGTTTTCTATATTAAAATCCTGGCTGTTTTGTTCCTAAAATATGATTAGAGGAGATCTGAGATCATTTAGAATTGATGGTGCTGCGTGGCTGAGAGGGAGAGGAATCATGTGATATGTCTTAATTCATTAAAGGAAGGGATGCAATATTATAATATGTTAAATTATAATTAATCATAGACTGTGCGATATTCATTTCTGTATATCTTGTTATAAATTAATTAAGCATTCTATTACTAATCAGAAGGGCTTCTTTTTAATATGATTGTAGATGAGGATATAATTCAAATTAGCTTTTCTCATTTCAAAAGAGCTAGTAAAAATGTTAGAGATCAACATTAAATTCTTCAAGTATTTTTCAAGATAAAAAGAAAAATGATTATTTCAAAAGTGCGCTTATGATTGTTTATCAAAGTGGTGGAGGAGGCATGAAATTAAAAGCAGCTGAAAGTATGTTATTCAAATTTTCTTTCTTTTGATCTTTATTCATCTCATCATAATTCACTTTTTGCCCCAACACCATTCACAATAATCAACAAACAAAATATATGGTGGTTTTATTATTAATAATTTTTTTAAAACTTAAAATGTAATTATAATTGTCTCTCCTTTGTTCTGCTGTGATTAAGACTCTGCTATTGATTAAGTATCCTTCACTTCTGTGAGGAGAGATACGATTGATATCCTCAGCCCCATTACTTCTCATCAAATTAGTGCCTTTAGGAGGGTATCTACTTGCCGTTTACTTTCCCGATCTCAAGTTATCATCATCTATAAATAAATAAGACCTTAATATTTTCTTAATGATTATTTTGAGTGCAAGTGAGTGAGTGGCGTAGTTATACATCTGATTAATTTCGTAAGTTTAGCCTAAGCCATACCACGCCCTGAAATCCTTAGGATCGATGTCTACAGCAGTTCTGTAACTCTCAATGGCTGCGTTAGTATTCTTCATTTCAAGGTATTCATGACCCATGAGCGTCCATGCTGAAAGGAACTTACTGTCCAGCTTTATTGCGCGCTTGAAGTAAACCACAGCCTTTTAATGATCGCCTCGAAGCGAGTAGTAGTTGCCTATAACACAGCAACACTCTGGTCTATACTTATCATTGTGAAATACTTTGTATGCAAGCTGAGCTAGTTCTCCAAAGCTTTCCTTGATATATAGAATATTCGAATATAGGTCTATGTTCTCATATCTGCAAGGATCAACAGAGAAAAGCTTAGTGAAGAGGTCCAAGGCGTAGTCATAATTCTAGCAGTTGTAAGCGATGTGGGCTGTCTAGTTTAGAAGAAAAACACTAGTTGGAAACATTCTCAGCAGCTGCATAGTATAATTCAGACACTCATAGAAAGAATATCAAATATAATGATAAAATTTTTAACTCCATTTCTTCTTGATTTTCTAACTTCCAATTTGATATGAAGAAGTTAAGCATCCAGTGATGTTTGAATTATCTGAATAACTCTCTGCTCTCTGAGCTTTAAATAAGACCTTATAACTCAAGCCAAGCTGACCATAGCTTATTAAAATACCTAAAATACTTTCTGACTATAAAATTAGCATGGGTTGTTTGTTGAGTGCTTTGATGAATTTTTCAATGGCCTCCTTCTTCTTGTTTCTTTCTTTGAGAATAACTCCGTAGAGATAGAGATTAATTCCATTAAACGTGTCATTTCTGTTAAGCTATTCAAGCTCAGTTTCTATCGTAGCTAGTTCCTTGTTTTGAACTTGTGAACTTATGACTTTGTCGCCACTTTGATGCATCTCTTCCTCCTTAGCCAATTCAGAAACCAAAAACAAGGCGTGGTAGTGCAGGAAAATAGCCGACTAGTTGTGGCTTGCTACTAAGGGCTTGAGTAGATGAGCGCACTTTCTGTACTCTCTCAAGTCAAATAAGGTGCGAGCTAAGTTATCAAAATTAATCAAAAAAAGAGAAAGTGTTAATGTTAGTTGAGAGTATCTGTGGCTTCACACTAGTGCTCAAAGTAAACTTTATTGAAGATCTAATTGGGCTGGTAACCATGCTCCAGAGGAATGTCTAACTCTTCAGAAAAATATATTCCGCTCGTTCCCAGTGGAACGGAATTTCCATCAGGACCAGATGGACTCCCGCCAAGTGAATTACTGTTCATCTAGATGTCTTAAGAGCTAAAAATATTTTCGAATCAAAATTCTTAAAAAAGTTTCATTTAAAAAATTAAGAAATGTTGCCTTTATAATTATAAGCTAGATTCATTGAAATGATGTCCATGAGATTAATGATTCTATCCGCTATTTATAAATACTGTGCCTTAGACTTAAGCATTCTGATTTGTGGATATAGATACCAATAATTCTCCAAGCCTAAAATTAATTTAAATTAGAAGTAGAGTTAATAATCTTCGAATCTATGGATATATGTAATAAGCTCTTACCATTTTGAGGTTTGTGAAAGTCTGTTATGCTAATAATAAGCCATGGCAAACCTGATCTCTCGAGCTAAAGAAGATCGATCTGGGAATTGGAATGCAAAGCTAGTATCTTAAATTTGTTTAAATAAAAACTATTTTACTATCTCTGATGAGATCAGCAAGCTCTTGTAAATGTATGCCTCCATTTTGATTAGGAGATTGCTAGAATATCTGCTGAGGTTAGTTCGCAGGTTGAAGCAGTGATTAATGTTATTGCTGCTAGAAACCTGGATGCTGCGAGTTTGTTTGCTATTGTAAATGATTAGGGACGAGTCTATTGTGCTATTGATGAAGTTATTAGAGCTGCTGAATCATATCACTATTTTAGTTGTTGTTCCACATTTTCTTCTTCAAAGTTGAATTGTTATCTAGTTTAGGATCAGTAAATTATAATTTAAAATTTTGAAATTACAAAAATAAGTAATCTTCTATGCATAGGTTGGCTACTTTTCTTAGCTGTATTAAATCCAAATGAAAATAAATAGTACTAATTGAAATAAATTTGCTTTATCTTTCTTAATAAATTAAAAGTTAAAAGAAAATGTTTGCTTGTGAATCCATGCTCAAGAACAGTGCAATTGCTACTCTTGAAATGCGTAAGTCTTATTTCCCTTTCATTTTTGCTTCAATTTTAATTTATTATATCCATTTGAATAAATCAAGGAGTATCTCTTATGTAGATAATAACTAACCAAGGTGGTGGATTAAGGATGCTATTTTGACAGAGAGAGCGTTTTACCTATTCCAAGAGAAAGGCGATCTGCTTGGAGATGAATATGGTAGGACTTACTGTGCCATGTTTATTATGAATTATAGATAAACTTGAAATGACACAGTTTAGATCTAATAGAGTGCTTTAAGATGAGGAAACTTCCCACTTCAATCACATTTCTTCGGGTTCACCCCCTCCACCTTCACCTTCATACCTAAAGCAGCTACCTCCCTTTAAGTAGCCTTTCACACATCTTATAGAAATGCACAATAAGAAGACTTAGAAAAGACGTATTTTGGCTTGTGAAAATGCTGGTCAAGCAGATGAGTATGTCAATCTATTGAACTTGGTCTATTCGTACCTCAACTATGAATTGCTATTCACTCAAGATGATCTCAGCCAGTAATATAGAGAGAATCCTTAAAACGGAGATGGTTCCTAAAACGCCAATCAGGGCTCTGGGAGTAATCCTAATTCAAGCTAAATTTCAAACCAGGCCAAAAAGACTAGTGGACCTATCTTCATAACTAATTGGGTTCAGGGCTATAACTCTCATATGGGGTGCATGGAATTCAAAGAGGAATGCTTTGATCCCTAAAACTTTCCTTATCTGTTGTCCTTTGGTAGAGAAAATGATTCTATAAAATCTCTCGTCTTTCCTGGAGATACTATCGTCTTTGCAGGAAATGTTTTTCAATGGCATTTATGTTTATATAGAAACGAATAGCACTGGATGAGTACAATTTAGTAGGTTCTTTCAACCTTCTCTCGCGAAAGTGTCTCTACGATAATATTTCGAGGGAACTTTCTTGTCGACCAAGTTTTAAAATCTTTAGTATCATCAATCTCACAGTATGAGCGTCTCATTCATTTAGAGTTATCAAATAATGGCTTAATTCAAGTAGTAAAATGAATGTTGATTAAAATACAAAATGGCTTGTAAAACGCAACTCTGGAGGCTCTGGGAATAGTATTCTCTAACTGTCCTCTTATATAGAAAGTTAACCTGAGCAATAATTTGTGAAATTAATCTTTCCAATATTAAATTTGTAATAACTTACTAGGATCAGGAGGAGCTTAATAGTAGGCTTTAGAAATATTTTTCACTCATCTACTAACTGAGTTAGATAACCCTCAAAGTGTGGACTTGAGTGATAACTAGTTTACTGATGAAAGTCTTGCACCAATAATTAATAAATTTATTCAGTATATTTCTTTCTACGGTTTTTAATTAAGTTCATTTTTGCGAATGAGGATTGCAAGCTGCAACTCTTTAATCTAGAAAATAATCAGTTCACATCTTTCGGAAAGCGGACACTTCTCAAAGGGTACTCTCTATGTGTCAATAAATCTTCCTTACAATTCATTTGAATTAGTTTATATGAATTACGCAAATATTCAAGTGCGGGCCTATGCCTTTAACTGAGGCTACTCTGAAACATGCATTCAATATTACCTACGAACTCAAACCTATAAATCCTAATCAAATATTAGGAGGCCAAAACACTAGTTTTAACACTTTCTCTTACTTTCATTCATTAATTTACGTTTTTTAGTGGCGGTGATAAACCTTAATAGCAAAAGGTCTTGAAGACTATAAATGGGAAGGATAAGCTCGAGATGAGAATAGTCCGCAAACCTAATTACGGAGGAGTTTTCTTGAAAGGACTTCCCGTTTCTAAAGTAGATAGAGATAAGCTCCATGGAATATTCGCTCGCTTAGAGAGGATGGTCCATGACCGTCATAACATTTACATAGAGGATATTCGGGATTTACTGCAAGAAATTTCTTAACTCATTTTTGAATTTCCTAGGCATAAACTTGAGCCTTTGTTCGAAGTAGTTAATGAAAAGCTGTTCTAAAGCATGGAATGCGAAAATATTTACTGCCTTGAGATTCTTCTAGATTGCCTTAGATTTATGAACGCCCGGAATATAAAGGCCGAGGAAAAGTATCAAGAGTTATCTATTGTAGCATAAGGAGTAGGAAGGGATATCTTGAAGGTGATCAACATGGATCTGTTAGATGATAACGAACTTAATGCGATGCTTGATAATGCACTTAATGAAGCAAGGCGAATCGGGATGAGAGGAGAGATCGTAGATGTAGCCATTACTTTGAAGATGTTGAGAAATAACTTCCTGACAGAAATGTAAAATAAGTCTTAGAATTCAGATGATGAATCTCAGCCATAGGGAGATGGAGATAATAATCATCTCGAGCTTTATGGAGATGAAGATAAAACTCTGAATGTTTATGATGAAAAGTATGAGCAATATCTTGAAATGAGTCCTGAGGAGCTCGGCCTCACATCAGAAGTCGAAGTTAATTTGGGGTTACATCCATTCAGTGCCGACTATCTGAAGATTTCAAACTTGAATTTGCACTATGTGAAGAAGAACCTCAAAGAAGCTTAGAAATTTTTACGAGATGAAGAATCGTATGCCTATAGAAACATATTTGACAGATGCCATTTCCTTCTTTATGACTCCTCTGCAGGAACCTGGTAAACTGGTTCTCCTTCAGTTGGATTACAAGGGGCTCAAAATGCTTTATGGACTTCATCTCTAAGCTCAAAAGCTTACAACTTAGCTAAGAATGATTCTAATTTAAAACTGTCGAGAATCATCTTCAGATATAGAAATGGTTTGGATAACTTGTTTCCTTAAAAACTAGAGCCTTACCCCATGCAAGCAGTTTATAGAACTGAAAGTGGAGGGACAACAACTGACTAGACCAGGCGTAGATAGACATTATTCAATATATTTAAAAGCATATGATGATTTTTATTACTACCAGCTTAAATTACTTAAGAGCAGACTAGTAGTTTAAGATCTCCAAATAATGCTGGAAGCTCGTTCCTAGTGAATTACAAGCACTTACTATCCAAAGACTATCTAGAATTTAATGGCACGAAACTAACTCATCCTATAACAAAGATTGACAAAAATAAGGCTCCAGCTGCAGTTGGATTCAATAGGTGTTTATTTGCTATTTGTGAGGGTGATGATCTTAACAAAAGCACTTTATACGCAAAGATCTAGGAGCTATTTGAAGAGTTTGTAGTTAAAGCAAACAAAATTATTAACGAGGAGCTAACTGATGAATTTTACATGCAGATTTTCAGGCAAATAAATCGAAAAAACATGCAACAAAGTGAAAAGAGTGCAAAGGCAATTGCTAATGCCCTTTTTATACTTGTTCTTTATTCAAGATACACTACTCCCTCAAAGGATCTAGTTGAATTATCAAGTACTGTGATTATATATAGTTGAAGGGTTAGAGAGCTGGCTGAATCAATTGAAAGATAAAAGTGGAGGGGAATTTTATAGATTGATTCAGGCTGTTCTCCATAATTTCACCATCGTAAAAAGATTAGACTCAATGCTGTTTAATTAATTTTTTATCTCAGGAAGTGGTGCGTAAACAACAAAGCCATACTGCTATTGGGCACCTGGATTCTCAGAGATTGAGCAGGTGATAACAGGAGAACCAATTATGATTCAAGTATACACTCTCTGTAATTAAAGTTATTTAAACACTCCAGTCGGAGATGTATATTAATATACAGTAGATGAATTAACCACTGTGGAATCCCTTCTAACATAACATATCTGGAAAGAGAAATTTTTCTTGAAAGAACCAGATTCAGAATTCTATTGGCTTTATCAGCACGTGGAAAGAGGAGACTAATTTGATTAACCTCTAAGTAAGGATAAGAGAATCCTGAAACTACTGTATAAAAATGAAAAGACTTAAGGACTTCTCTAGCGTAGATCAATCTACAAAGATGGAGTGGACCCTAATGGTTTAGATGATAGTATGAGTAGTAGCTAATCTCCTGAGCGGCGGTATTCCTTTATCAAGAAGAAGTCTACCAAGTTTCTCCGAAAGAAGACACTGTTCACTTCAGTTGATGCCCTCTAAGATAATGAGTATCAAAGTACAATACTTCTAATGAGGAAGAGACTTTTCACAGCTCTTCACTTAGACAAAAACACAAAAACTTTAGCAAAGAAGCCTCTCAATTTTCTGTATCATTAAG
Source organism: Tetmemena sp. SeJ-2015 (assembly GCA_027382625.1). Lineage (NCBI taxonomy): Eukaryota > Ciliophora > Spirotrichea > Sporadotrichida > Oxytrichidae > Tetmemena > Tetmemena sp. SeJ-2015. Next base: position 70,690 of record JAJKFJ010022639.1, on the reverse strand, counting down.
TGAGGATGGATTATATAGAGAAGAATATCCTCAGAAGATTATGCAACTATGAAGATGTCAGTCTATTTGCTGCACTTATCCTCAAAGTTAAATATTGGGGCAAGATCTTAAGGTCTAAGGATAACTCATTGACGAAAGAGCTAATCGTTAAGAATGTAAGATCAAATGCTTTAATTAAGATTTTAGATTGAATATGCCCTTCCAAGCTCCTTCATGAGAGAAAAGTCCTAAGATTATTGGGTGCAAAAGATATAAAGGGACTTTGATCGTCACAATCTGAGAGAATTATCTATTGAAGAGGCTCAAGAAAAGTTCTTAAACTAGTACGCTCACTATCATCTTGCTTTCTCTACATACTATGTCATAAGAGCACAGTCTTAGTCTTAAAGAGATGGAAATATGATTGAGCAGCTTCTCAATAATCAAATAGCTTGATTGCTCAATTAAATCGTAATTTTTATTTTAGCTAGTAGAACCGGTCCTGGAGGCACGAATGGCTTAGTCTTTAAGCAATATGATATGGATGATGACGATGACAGTCTAAGTCCAACCCATGGTGGCCAGAGCATTAAATTAGGAGCTGGTAATAGAGAGTCTTTCCTTTAAAATCATATGAACCATGACATCCTCTGTGTGGTAAATTTTAATGGTCTGAGCTTTTATGATAACTCAAAAAGGGACAAAATTCTGTAGAGAATCTCCTATGATGAATTGCTATATGTTATGAATTTTTTTTCATTTCTTCTACATTATATTTTTTATGGGGTCATGTGATGTCCTGAGGCTAAGCTTTTTAAATAGGAGCTCAAGTCAATCCTTAAAGGCTTCAGATTTTCGTTTGGACTTATTCACTACAAACGGTTAGAGTGCTCGACTAATAGCTGAGGATATGATTGCTTACTGTCAATGCATTTTAGCAGAGTGTTCCAGAAATGACATGATAGAAATCGTGAAGAGAAACATTATAAACATCTTTGAGGATATGGAGGATCCATTTGCGGCAGCTGCAAATCCCGATGATATAGGACTGTTCGATCTCTCATCGTCTGGAAGTCCTGGAAGGAATAGATCAAGCAAGAACACTTTCAAGCGATAGGCATATGGCTCAAACAATCCAATTAGCTATTTATTGTTTACCTTAAAGTTATATCCTCATGACAAGTTTAGAAAGAGCAACATTGGTGCTTTTGACTTTTTAGGAGATGGAGGAGACATTTCTTAAACTTCCCCTGATAAGAACTTAGAGACAAATTCATTATTTATTTGACACAGTTGAATCTAAAGCAGCTTCAGCATAAGCTACTGCAACAAAGAGGACACTAATTTAGGTTCAAAGACAAGATTCTTATCTACTTCTCATTTCTTAATTCTCTATTTATCTACTTGAAGAAATATCCTCTTTACTTATCAAGATAATTATAAAACTCTCCAAGCAAAGCTTTGCAAGATTAATCAAGTAGCACTGGGTCTCTCCATAGCGTAATATAGCATAGAAACACCTTGTTAGGTAAATAAAGCTCATAAAGCACCACTTAGGTCAATAAATTCCTGGGTGGGTCTATGGCTAGTAGTGGAGGGGGAGGTTCTGGTTCCTTTGGTTCATCTTAGGGCGTCACAGCCCAGGGAAGAGACAGACAGAGCATATTTAAATTGTAGTTGTCTACTCAGAGAATAGAAGAGGACAAGGAGGAAGATGAAGAGGACGACTCAAACTCAATCAAAGATTACTACACAGCTGATGATACATAAACATAAAATTATATTAAATTTTTTAAAATTAAACTTTAAATGATTTTTCTAATTCTTTAAAATAGATGATGTTGATGATCGTAGGTATCATACATCGGGAGGAGGTGGCAATTAGAAATCCAGAGGGAGGATTGCTTAGGACTCTAGAGCTAACCACTTAGATAAAGGCATTAGCTTTAGTGGAGGGAAGAGGCCTCTCTCTAATAAAAGTGGAGGAGACCTGAGTCCGAACCAACCCTCACCAATAGGAACTTCGAGTCACAAACTTGGCTAGAGCAGAAACAACATCTCTGACTCTTCCTCTCTCAACTTGAACTAAAGCCAACTCAACCAATAAAATAATTATTTATTTATTTAAATATAAATAACCAAACAAACATAACAAATGCCACAGCCTCCAAATCAGCAAGAGGAAATTAAAATGAACCGAAGGAGAAATTTCTAGGAATGCCTTAATCACAAACTTAGCATAGAGAAAGTGGCAGAGGAGCAAGGTCAGGCTACAATCTAAAGAAGAATGCGATGACCTTCATAGGCAATTAAGGCTATGGAAGGAAAGAAAGTGAACTCACTCCTAAGTCTACTTCATAGGATGAATTCAAAAACTAAAATGCAGATGGATAGTCAAAGACACAACTAGCAGTTATTCTGTCTATTTTATAATCAATTTCTAAATTATTTAGTGAGACATTTAAAAAATATATATGATGAAATATCAGTCTTTTTATGATTCATTTTCTTTTACATATAGTTTTTAGTATGTTTTAAATTTATATTTAAATCGAGAGTTGGTGAATAAATTGTACAGAATTTGTACCATGATATCAGTTAATTTCTGAGTGTAAAATGAGATCATTCATGCCATTCTAAAATTGCTTTGGACTTACTATTTTTGCTGAACACTCCCAAATCAATGCAAAGTTTAAAGAATTTTAAAAATATGCTCCTTTATCAATTGGTGAGAAATTACTTAAATAAATTTCTTATAATTACTTTCATCAATTTATCCTTTCTTAATTTGAAATGCGTCCAGCTTTAATTATCTTATAAAATTTAAGCTATAATATAAGCGAGCTGTTTAGTTCATAGTAGAGTAAGTCTTTATTATGTAAATCTTAATGGTTAGTAGATGATGATAAGTTTAATGATGGAATTGTATCTGCATTAATTTGATTAAAAATAAAAAGAATGGAAAAATCTTCAACTGATCCTGCATCATCTTAGCCAATCCTTAACGAACCACCAACTCCCTAGACACTAATTACAGGCAAGGTTGATCGCTTTAGAGGAATGGAAGTAACTAACTTAGACTCGCTCTGCTACTCTGAGGAAGATTTTGAATAGTAATTGATATACAACCTTGAACACTGGAAGTCAGAGAATATCAGATCGGTGCAGATTTAATTCAAGCCTCCCAAATGCCAGCTCATGAATGTTGCTGCAAGACATGGCTTTTACTTTCACCATGCAAACTAAATCAAACCTAAATTAGCAGATTCAAACGATACAAGCAGCAGTGGCTATGTTCTCATGTGCTTATGGCTTGATGAATCTACGCCTTCTAAGATTCCAGACTACGCTCATCACTATGCAGGGGTAGGTGGAGTGCTACTTAATTCAAGGAATGAGATTTTGATGATCTAAGAATGCAGATCACCTCATCCAAGACCTTGGAAACTTCCAGGGGGTTTTATGGATCCTGGTGAAAGCATAAAGCAAGCATGTGAGAGAGAAATTTATGAAGAGACTGGAGTACTTTGTGACTTATAATGTCTATTTTTGAAAATTAGCAAAAGATTTTTGACTTCGTTGGAGTTTTGGGAATAAGAGAGCTTCTGGAGTTCAAATATGGATGTGCAGACTTTTACATAGTATGCTTGATGAAACTGAAAGGAGAGACTCTGGAAGAATAGGATTAGAATGAGGGCATTAATATCCATGACAAGAGAGAAGTGTTTGATGCGAGATGGTTGCCAGTATAAGAATTGAATAGTAACGAAGAAGGAGTCAAATACAAGATGTTTTAGAATGCTTACTAATTCGTGAGAGGCATCCACTAAGAGTTTGAAAGATTTATTTTAAAGCTATAAATCTATCCATGAATTTTATAGACTTGGTGATGAAATGAAGTAGAATGGAAAATGCCTTTTTGAAGCAATCAAGAGAATATCTCAAACCTACTCTGAGTTTGAACCTAAAGCTATTACTTCAGCAAAATATATTAGTGCAGGGTATTATCCAAAAAAAATATCTTTACAATTATTATTCATTAAGGGCCGAAAGATACTTGGAAATACTATCTCCCACATGCATTTAATTAGGAACAGAACTAAGACAATATAAAGGCTTTTGAAGGAAACTCAAGAAAAGTTAGATGCCTCAAAGCTTTGAAGAAAGCAAAGGAATTAGTGAATTAATAGAGAGTTAATTTTTTGAGAAAATATTTATTAGAGTGCACAATTAAGACATGTATAAACTATATCTTCAATTATTCTACTACTACTAACTTTATTGAAGGATTCCTCCTGGCTAAGGGTGTTACTAGTACTAAGCGGAGTTATTAATTTCTCTTAGGAGTGCCACAGCTAAGTCCCTTTCCGTACCGCTATAATCGTGCAGTCTCTAAGCATAATCGATTGCCTCTCTGTAGTTACCGAGAAGTTTGTTGTACTTGGCTAAATAGAGTAGTGCATCTGTCGTCTCTTGAGAATCGAATTCCTGCTTTTCTTTTCTCTCTAAGTTCGTAGCGTAGCAATCAGCTGCTTTTTTGTATTCACCTATGGTGATGTACAATTTAGCCAGCTTGTGAAGAGCAATTCCTTCTTTATCAGTTTACTGCTCTCCCTTCTCTAGGCATTTTGCTGCTTCGTCCTTCCTATCTATTTTGTCATAGCAACCTGCGATTGCCACCCACATACGAGAGTCCTTTGGCCTATAAGGAGATTTAACATAAGAATGATTCTTAATATTCTTACTTAGCCATAGCTGCGTTGACATAGTAGTGAGTGGCTTCTAAATAATTAGTAGATCTCATGTTCTTTTTATGACTCTTAAAATAGTAGGAATTGAAAAAGTAAATAAGTATTTGGAATTATAAAAATGAATAAGTAACTCCCCCCTCAAAACTATAATTACTAGGAGGAAGAAGAAGACTATGATAACGACTAGGATCATATGGCAGACTATCAACCAAGTGCAAGTCTTGCCAAGTCAAATAACAAAAGCGCTAACAAACTTCAAAACCAGCAAAATACCTCTAATTAAAAGGTAATGCACAGTCAGTTATCAATTTATGTGAGATTCTATTTTTGCAATCACTAAAAATAGAGAACTTGCAAAGGCTTTATAACTTTTCGAATAATTTACAAATATATAGAGAAATAATAACGAATACGGTCACAACAACTCTGACTATGATGAAGATGAAGAGGGAAATTTCTATTCTGAATCTAATATTCTTAAAATGGAAAAAAGAATAAATTTAATTAGAATATAGCAGATATAATTTGCAAATTGTTGGCATGTTAAATAAAAATTCTTAGTTAATTAATAAGGCGGGCGATTAAGAAAAGTTTATTTTCCTTCCTTTTTTATCCAATTATAAAAAATAAAATGTTTTTAAGCCTAAAGTAATAGTAACTACAAATAGTGGGTTATTCATTCATGATATCAAAAATATTTGAATTGCTTAGTGTTTTATTGAGATCTCCTTAAAATGAATTATCTCTTCTTCAGAGTTAAAAAGAGCAGTCTTTTTATCAAAATAATTAAATTAATATTGAATTATTTAATGCCTAAGTGATAATTGTATTTAAATAAGTCATTTTTAAAGATATTTCTTTGTTTGATAGTAAGTGTTTTTAATTCTGTGACTGTTATGATTTCTTTATTGCATGAGTAATTGAATGTGATTACGAATTTCCTCGTTAAGCAAGTGAAATAAATACATTATAGGTAAACCTAATTTACATTAGATTGAAGTTAAAAACCAGCCAATAAATGGATCTAAGCATTTGAACACCACTGCCACTTTCGAGTAGCAGTAGGTGTAGTTGAATGCCCAAAGACAAAATCAGAAATCAGGCCCTATCAAGGCTAAACAACTTTCACCCTAAAGTAGTTCCCAGCCCTCCTACAACCAAACACAATTTCAGCAACACCAGTAAAATGCAGAGCCAGTCTCAGTCGAGTAGATGAGTGAAATCAACCACAAACTCAAAGAGGAACTCACTTAGCTAATAAAATTAATTCCAATTTCTAGCTTATAGAGAGACTGGAAGTGGCTTTGACTAAGTTCAAAGAGCGAAAGGAAAAAGATAAACAAAGATTTGGAGTCAATGCCCTTCATTCTTCATATAGCATTTTAATAAGTTAATAAGATGGTTATTCTAACTTGGCGAACATCCCTGAAGATCTTTTACAGAAGGAGCGAGATTTAAAGCAGGCCACTTAGCGAGCGCAAGCAGTTAAGAAAGAGATTTAGAAGCTAAAGCGCAAGTTGGAAACCAATGTAGATATGCATGCAATAACTGAACTGGAAAATGAGATTCGCTCAAAGGAGTAGGCTCTCTCTAAACTTGAAGATGGCAATTAGCAAATCAAGAAAGTGGGTGCGAATCAGCTAAGAGCGATGGAGGATCTGAATAAGGAAGAAGAACTTTAGCAGTAACTGTCAGCTCTAAACCTTTAAATGCGCTAAGTTAAGACAGATACACGATAACTATAGGAATAATGTAAGGAATTGGAAAAGCAGTTGCAGGATGAACATAAGGTTATATATGATCTTGAAGAGCGTCACAGGAAAATAAATGCGCTTATCCTTATAAAACGTCGTCGCCCCGCTCCCGCTGGATAGCAACAGCAAGAGCCTGTTGATCCTGATGATCTCTTGACTGAGGAAGAACTAGCTTAATAAGTACAGGCCTTAGAGGAAATTAAAGAAGAGAGAGAAAAGAAGGGAAAGAAGAGAGTTGCTGAACTTGATAGATAAATAGCTATGTAGAGGGAAGAGCAAGAGATTAATGAAGTGAGACTCAAGGATAAAGATCTACAACTGAAGAATGCGGAATTGAAAATTAAGGAATTGAAAAGATAAATACTGGTGATTACTTCTTCATAGCAAAAGACTATACAGGAAGAAAAATCTAAAGAGGATGGACAAAGTGAGGCAGGAGGGCACAAGAAAATTAGAATACAAGGAAAAAGGGGAGTTTAAAATAATGAGTGAGTCTTATTTTTATTTGTAGAGCTTTATCAATGAGTTTAAAATTTATACTTTTAATAATCATAACGATAATCCAAATACAAGTTTTAGCTTATAAATATGTTTAGTATATTTATCTTTCGTCTTCCTTCTCAAGTTAAGAATGTTGATGATTCCTTGCCTGAATACTGTAGTTGCTATTATATACGGTTATAGTTAGGAATCTAGATTTGATCAGCATTTAAGTTAGAAATCATATCGTCATTTCCCAACTATGATTGGCCAGGTGTGGATCTACTTTTGACTGAGTTTGAGTAAAATGAAGAAGAATAATCTATATAACGAATGAGTAATATTCATGCATGTCCTTCCTCCAGTTTTACTTTATTAGGTAGTTACCCTTTAATACACTTTCTAATACAAAATAGTCTTTCTAATTGCCCTTGTCGAGCAAAGCCTTTTTGCATAAACTTATCTTAAAAGAAAACTTTACTTTCTTTATTTTAAATCCAAGTTTAATTGCTAGCTTACTTTTTTAAATGCCTAGAAGGCAGCTCTCAATCAGTGCTATACATGACTCTTATCTGATTTGCATATTCTTATCATATAAGACTTCTTCTCCTAAAGTCCACCCAATATTTGCCTTTCCCAGAGATACCTACGTTGGTCAGCAAACTAGTGTGAGTGCTGCCCATACCAAGTTACTTCTAATTGCTTGGCTAGGAATTTTATTTTTGAGGTGCAGGAGGACTATTTCAAACTTAATATGAATATGTGTAATATTTATGTTTGCTTGTCTCATATCATTTAAATCTTCATGCAAGCCTGGTACAGGAGGTACCAATAAATTCTTGCTGTAATAAGGAATAGCAAGTATACAACAAAAATTTTAATTCAGTCTTCCAAAGAGGACAAAATAGACAAAGTTATCTTGACTACCAGATTTATAAATGACTTGATCCTTAGCAAGATAAATTATAGAACTCTCAGTAAGGAGGTTCTTTAAAGTGTCGATCTCCAATTTGCAAAATATAGGATGCTTAGCATTTCAGTAAAATCATAGCACTGATAAAATAATTTGCATGCAGAACTACGTGTGACACATAAATTGAGGACTCACCATTCTATTAGTCCTTGAACTTTTATTTTAGCTCGAAAAAACCATCTTTGATATCATCTTCAACTGCGGGGTCTAACTCTTTTTCTCGACAAACTAACTCAGGCTCATCAGTGACCGCCACTCCCATCACTAAGTTCTAATTAGATTGAGGAGTTGCATTCTGTTAAGAATATGGCAATTAATTGTACTAGCTCTGAGAAGGATTTGAAAATGAAGCTTTCCCAACAGTTTGCTTTGGAGTTAATGAACTATGATTTATACCCTACCCTTAAAATCTGGTCAGAGAAGTATTAGGGTTGTATCCTTAAGGATTTGGATTATTGTAAGCATTGAAATTTCCTCCTCTGTTGCTAGTATTGAATTTCTAGGTGTTGTTGATAATTGGGCCTTATCTCAAATTTTACTGTTGCTGAGCAACTCCATTAGAATTTTATAGTCTTCCTCTACTCACCATTTGCACTCTAGGGCTGAGAGATTTATAATTTCTACTAAAGTCCGCAGCACTAGGTTTTCTAGGAATAGTTACTAGCCTATTTACAGATCTCAATCGATCTATCTGGTTATACTCATTTTAACCAAGACCTCCTCCTCTACTTCGACTGCTTTATAAACTTCTTTAAGATAGATTCCCCAAAAGTTGTCTTCCATTCTGAGAGCCGGCTCTATTCCGACTTGTACTAATAGAGCGTTGAGATCTGTTGCTTGTTAAACCACCGATACCACCGCCCCTTGATTAAGATTTATTTAAAGACAGGGGTCCTCTCTACAGTAGCTTTTATTTGCTTGCAGGGATACTCTACACTATATGAGGCTAGTTTGGATTGTGCTTTTTAGCGCAAACAGCACAAAGTCTACCTCCAGCTCCATGTCCCCCATGGGCCGCATGTGTGAGTAAAGTGTTATCCTTTTTCTAAAAATGGATTAATATGGGATATATTAAACTTACATATGCCATTCTTAAGTTTGGAAGCCTTACAGGGGATTATTTTATTGGAAAGTTGTTTCTTTGATATTGCTGATTATAACCCCCATCATTTTGAGATAACTGATTTATGTATCCTTGATCCATTCAAAACCCCAAAACCCCATAATATGATAAGAAAGTGAAAATAAGTTGTGTATAATTAATTTCTTTATTAATACTTATAATCATGCTAAATTTGTAACCTAAACAGGCAATCTAAAGTCTTCTAGGAAGGTGACCTTGACGTCTGTCTCATATTCTCTGAATTTTATACCTTTAAGTGCTTCCTCTATCTCAGATAACTGCGTGTTAGGTTTCATAGGTTGCTTATTACTTTGTTTACTAACTTTTTCAAAGGTTCTGATAACTTGTTCTATTTTACAATGTCTTGTTGCGAATTATATTGCATCATCTTCACTTCACACTAGAGTATCCCTCTGGTTTCATATCGCATTCAGGTATGATTCCTCTTAGACCAAATGTCCCACTGCTATATATCCGTTGAGCCAATTGTCTCTATGGGAAGTACCTGCAGTTCATTGCCAGATGCTTCCCTCAATGTTTTCTCTTCTTACAACTCTGTTGAAGTTATGACAGTTGTCTGACTGGTTCAAAAAGTTTATCATGATGTTCTTTCTGGCTTGAGATCTCTGTCACGAAATCCCAACTCATTGCAACTCATCACTCTCTACGCGAGGTCAGTGAAAATAGAGTAGCTAGTACTTGTTGCGCCTGGTGCTGAGAAATTCTCTTAGTGTGATCTCCCATTTAAGAAGGCGAATGGCGATGTAATCATGATCGATAAAGAACACCAGCAAGATGAAAGAACGTACTTCAAGTTTTTGCCCTCGCTTCTCTCAACACTGTCAGTTCGTTCGCGAACTCAACACCCCTCCTCTTCCTTCTTTACAAGGTAATCGTAAGGGAAGATCTTGTAAGCATACTTTTCTTGTATGATGGTGTCTCTTCGCTCGCATCAGCAAGGTGGAGGTAATTTTGACCACACTCTGCCAAAGTTACAACTCTCAAGCATCGAGTCTTGATTTGAGCTGCTGAAACTTTACTGACAACATACACTAAGGCTTCTGATCATGAACTCAATCTCTTCCTTTCTTCTTACTCATGATCCTCTTTAGTTGACCTTGTCAAGGTTCGTGCTTGCCTCTAGCTGGCACCATCTTTAACCTTTATCCTCAATTACGAACTCACCCATGTGCTTCTTTCCATGTGTTTCTTGAGGAACGCAGAGTGAGAGAATGTCTCTCAACAAGTTGACAGAAGCGCCCGTCCACTTTCTAATGCTTCATATAGATCTTAGGTTTTTCTGAGTGGACTTCCTTAATGTGCCGCTTGAGGCTCTGAGGATATTCGAACTGCCCCGTTGACATTACTCGCCATTCAAATAAGGTTTCTTCTCTCTCATTGATCTCTGGACAGCAACAAGAGAGCATCAGGTGCGAATAGTTTAATACGCCACGACTTCTCAACTCTTGGCTTGACAATTTAAAGCACAGAGATCTCTTGCTCGAGCTCAACTTCAGAGAGCTCTCCTTTGCACTTAGTGCTACACAGCATCTTGTTTTGGTTGCTGTTCGAACATTAGTTAAGCTTGTTGTTTGCTTAAAGGTTGTAACTTGTCTCTTACGCTAGGTTGGTTGCCATTCTTAAAATTCAAATTTAAATTATGAAAAGCCCGCCACATTTATTATTATGTAAATGCTGATGCCTAGGTGCAGAGCACTCACGAGAACATCAGAGTGCAAAAGATGGTCTCAGTTTTGATGTCTTTCATCTTTCTTATTTATTTAATTAGATGCTCCATACTTATTTTTTATTCTGCTTGATTTTGCTACGAAATTAAAGTTCAAAACGCAGTTAGTAGTGCTACTAATTCCGTTGGAACAAGTTTTAGTGATGAGGAGTGGGAGAAGAAAAGTTTTAACTGCCACAAAGTTGCAGCTTTCAATTATTTATTTTACCAATCATTCATTTAAATTATCAACTATAATATTTATAATGAATTAAATACGATATTAAAAGACATAACTCACAAAAATTTATTTTATACAACAATATTCTGATATAGGCAAAATTAATCATTAATCGTAGTGTTATCCGATGAGTATCATAAATATAAATTTATAAAAAGCTCTAAAATAAGTAAGAAGGATAAATATTAACTGAATAGATTTTAAAAATAATAAATTAGAAAGTTACTCGAGCAAGATGGTGGAAAACTTGAATGTTAAGCGATTAAGAGTGGAAGCGCAAGAGTTGAGCAACAGGTTCCGAAGCAAGGAAGACCTCTACAGGTACCTCACTTAGCAAGGTAAGAAGCTCTCATATGGAGTAACACTATCTTAGTTGGTTTGTTCCTTCCGACAATGTATGGAACAAAGATCTCGTTCCTCAGAGCAATTCTTGCTGATGAGAAGAAAGCTCTTAAAACAATCGATATCAACATGATGGAGATCCCAAACTATCCTGAGATCTCAGTCACTATATGTATGACGATGCGATGGGAGATCCGGAGGTTGCTCTATTCCTTACTAACAAGGAACAACTCTCAAACAAGTTGCCAGAACGAAGGTTCTTCTTTTGGCGTCCTTGCTACTGTACGTGCAGAGTACCTCAAAGAGATCATTGAAGATGCACAAAGGAAGAGATTCTAAGTAGAGGACGAACGACCCAAAGAAGCAAGGACTAGTTATCAGCAACGAATGGTTTGAGCACTTCCACGAGTACCCTACTTCTCTCAGTAAGTTTTAGAGTTTAATGTGTAGAGAAAACCTGGCACTGGCATCTACTTAATGAGGAGAAGCAGCAAAGGTATTCAGAGCACGGAAGCAAAATACAAGCATCGGGGTGAGCAAGCGTCTAATCACTATACAAACTTAAGGACGAAGAGATGCACATAGATGCGGGAGCAGGTTCGAAAATGAGGAGAAGCTAGGTCCATCTGGCCAACAGAAGAGAGAAAGAACTCTTAAGAAATCCCTTCTTCCCAGATAGCAAAGTGACTTAAGTCATTAATTTAAGCTTAAATACTTTTCTAAATATTCACTCTACCTTATCTCGCACATAAACTTTGTCTTCTCTTCTTCCACTCTCTACAACTACTCACTATTAAATCCTCTTATCGATAGCTTAATCATGCATCAAGTAATAGAGCAGCAGCTTCTTATAGTGTCCTTAACTAAGTTCCAAGTAAAACTCAATGCCGTTGAAACTCTGGCGAGTATGGAACATTAAAAAACAGGAGTGATGTTCAACTCAGCGTATGCCTTATTCGCTTCTTTGTCTTGTGTACGCTGAGGTTGTCAACGAGTAGAACGATCTCACCGTCTGTGATCTTCTCTCTGAGCTTCTTAAGGAACGCAACATACTGCTCTCGCTTGATAGAGCGAGGATGAAGGACATAAGCTTCTAAGCCTGAGTCTTCGCTGATTCCTGCATGTAACGCACTTGTAGTTATATTTACTTTCTACTCGTAAACTTCTATGTTATCGTGCTTCTTGTACCACCTCTTCTTCATGAAGGTGTTGTGTGTGAACACAGCTTCGTCAGCACATACAAACTTCACGCTATCCTCTCACACCTGAGCAGCTAGTCGTAAATATATTTCAGAATATATAAAATGGCTAGTGAAGTCTATAACGCGCCTCACTCGATTCACAGTTTGTACGTTATGCCATTTCAACGTATAGATGTTTGCTACAGTCTACGGAGAGCTCTTTTGAGATAAGGAAACTATCTATGAAAGATCTTTCGCGCGCTACTCAAACTGAAGTGCGCTAGTGGCGAAGAGTTTGAGGATCAATCGAATAATTGGATGTGCACATCTTGAAACTTAGAGTGCGATGAGGAACAGCTGCAATCCTAACTTCCTCATCTGCAAAGCAACTTTCAAATGCGAGAGTATAGTGCGCGCTGGGACTCCCAACATTTTTGCGATGGAGTTGATTTGAGGAACTGGCTATTTTACCTGATGGATAAGGGTGACTATCATCCATCACTTTGAAGTACTGAAACGAGAATACGGGATGGATCATGTGTTTTTCTGAGTATTCGCGTTTTTGATCGCATGATTATAAGTATTATAAGAAATTAATTATACACAACTTATTTTCACTTTCTTATCATATTATGGGGTTTTGATTGAGGCGTTACCCTTTTTATTGTTGCTAATTAAATTTCCAGAGTTTGGCCCTAATCCTGCATTCATAATCTTGTTAGTATTTTGAATGAAACTAGAATTTGAGGGACCATTTTAGTTATTAGTTCTGAGTGCCTAACTTCCAGCTCCTTTTCTTTAATTCAGATTATTTCTTTTCAGGGATACCAATCCATAGTTATATACATTAAGATTTAAAGATGCAAAAGAGAACTCAACATAGTTTGATTAATTATTCTACCTGATTGAACTTCCAGTCTAATTTGCATGAGCTTCCATTACCAAGGGACTAGGTAGCTGCTACTTACCTCCAAAGCCACCACCACCTCTAGAGGAATGAAAAGTTTCTTCTTAGATTTAAGTTAGATTCGCATACTTATTTACAATCTGAGAGTGGTATTCGTTATTAATCGATTTTTTAGAAACGCTCGAAGTTTTAGCAAAAGATAAATCTTAAATAAAATGAAGTCCTTTGCATTTAGATATCTGTTGGAGTCATATTTTACTTTTAAGGTGCTTCTTTCTCCCTCTACTAAAAGTTTCGAGCAATAAATTTTGATTTGAAATAACAATAGAGCCTATAGTTAGCCTCCTTATGCGAATGGAGGCTCATAGTAGCTATCATCTGATAAGGTCGGGTCGATGTTTGATTTGTTCTGCATGGATTTAATAGGAGCCATAAAGTCAATCTTTGATCTGAAGAATTTTTTATCTGCTATTTTCGGTTACACCTAGTGATCCTGATTTATCTCAGTATCATAAAATTTGAAGGGGATGCCATAAAAAATTTAAGCTTCACATAATTAACTTAAAAAAAAACAAAAACATGCACCCCCAAATTTAACTCACGAAATGAAATTAATATGACATATCCTACTATCGGTTGTTGCTATTCTTATGAATATAAAACTATAACTATATCTTATGGTTTTATCCTATCAATGACTTCCTATCACTTTAGTCTGAGATATATTAAATACTGCTACTTTTATCAGACTAATGATTCTTTCCATTACTTTGGCCTTCTCTGAGAGCTCTCTTGATGTTTATTTGCTTAAATAAAGATAAAATATTTAAAAAGAAGCTTGTTCTGTTTGTAATAATCTGAAATATATCCATTCTACAGATTCATCTGCTGATTTTGATTCGCCATTCCAAGTCCGCTGCTCTAGTAACTATGGGGGTTTTATTAGCCCTCAATCCGTGGTAAAAACTTTAAATAAAATTACTCGCTTAATAAAACGTATTAGGATTGGAGGGAGCATTTGGGTTTATAGTAGATTGCGTTAGAGAATTAGGGTCCTTTTTACTTTAGGATTAGAAAGTTTGCTGCTGCATCTACGGAGTTGAATGAAGAGTCACCTTAGGTTGAACATTATTAGATACCTTGGATTTGACTGTTTTTCCACTAAACACCAGTTGCTGATTTGATTGTTGCTGGGGCGTTTAGTTAAATGATCCCTTTATCCTATAGATTTTGGTAATTTATTGTCCTTATAATATATTGCTGGAAGGAAAGTTCTTAAAGAGTTGATGAATTTCTTACATAGGCATTTGATGAGGGTCTATAGTCTGGTTAGGACTCTGGATAAATATCTAGTTGTGAATAGTTGTTACTTCATTCTTAATGATAATCAACAATAACATCGCTTATTTAGTTATAATTAGAACAGATATGTGAATGTTAGCAGGCTTTGGCTCTATATCATCTGTGTTATCCACTATCTCGAAGGGAGGATGCTCAATTTCCTCCACCCTCACTTGCAGTTATTGAGCAAGCTGCTGGTATTTCTGCTTTGTCTTTGGACTTGTCCCAATTATTCCAGACATTTCATCTTGGTAAGAAGCCTCCTCTTAAGCTTTATTATTGCCCAAAGAGTTATTCTAAAACAAAGAAATTCTTATGAGAGCAGCCAAATATTGAAATGGAAATTATTAGTGTAGAGAAATAAGGAAAAGAGAATTACTTGCTGATGGCTGAACTGCAGCTCTTGCGAAAATTAAGACATTAAGAACTTTACAAAATATTATAATCAAAATGCAAATATAAAATTCTTCAAATTGAGTTCCACTTTATGCTATCCAAATAATGAATTCAGATCAATCAGATAAGAGAATAATAAAATAAACAATTCAAATATGCACATGAGTATTTCCTTCAAAGTCAATTTATTCGGGATACTAGCTCTATCTTTTATCTTGCTCAAGATTCATGGCTAATAGATTTGTCCAGCTTTAACTTGCGATTCTGCGATTACTTCACCAGACTCTTTTGTATTTTCTTTTTATAAATGACTAAGACCATCCTGTATGTTTTTAGCACTCAGGTGACTCTCCTGTAACCTCTATCAGAACTTTTGGATGCAACTCTAGTAGCTAGGTTTGCAACTTAGTGGATGGCCGCTATGCCTGGACTTAAGCTTTTAGACAAAACAATGCAACAGTGAACAGAACTCTCTTGTCTAATTCATAGGTTTATGGGAAGTACACAAAGAAATAGTGTGAGGATATAGAGGGAGGTCTTTAGTTATTCTAAAACGGTAGAAGATGCGAGCTTCATACCTAGTGCATAAGTAAGAATTGTCCAGAAGACGAGTTGCGCTGTGTGGGTAAAGCCGAGAAAGAGAGCTGCTCTTAACATTCAGACTGTGACATAGGAATGGGATGCATACCTAGCAGCAGCTTTCCATTTTTAACGACTTGCTAAATTTTGAGATAAACTGGGCAAGTCTGCTACTCAGATTATGAATGCTAGCCGACTCATATGTGCTGGTATCGCCTCCCGACCTCTACTTAGATGACATGCCAGCCTATGTTTTCCCTAGAATTAATGGATGAGTTTGGAATCATTAAGAATTCATCTCTTTCATCTCTAGACTAAGCGCTATTCTCAGGAAGGATGTGCAAGAGTGGAGTTGCTTATACAATTAATAGCACTTCTTCAAAATGTGTAGAGATAGCTTAAATGATATTAGGATTACTTAATTAAATTGAAGCATACGTATTGACTAATCTTGATAATTACCAATCTAACTAGTCAGCCCCATTTTATTGTTCTCTGAACTCCACCGCTACAAACTCATCTTGCCGATACTACTTTACTTACGCTAATAACAACACAAATCGCTTACTTGCTACTGACTATTGCGAGTGCTCGCTTTAATCTAGTCTCAATACAAAGTTTATGGGGGTGTGTCCCTTTGCAAGCCAGACACAAATTTACACTTATGTAAATGCGATGAGAGAAATACTCCCTGCACTTATTATTTTGTTGATTATATATCCCTTACATGAATTGTTCCACTGTAGATAGATATAATCTGCAAGCTTATTTTAGAATTATAATTGTCAGCTTAAAATGATTGTGGAGCTGGAAGTTAGGGAGGATCAAAATACGACAATTGGGCTTTAGCAACTGACTCTTTATTTAACCTGACTTATTGGCCCTTCATTCAAAGCGATTAGACTTTCAATTGCATTTCTCAAGTGATGGCAACAAGTCGTTTCAATATCGACAAATCACATGCTAATTTTAAAACTATGCTAAAAAATTGTAATATAAAAATGCCATATACTAGATGCTCTATTCTCATCTTGCAATAGCTTTGTTGGTGCTTCTTTACGCTTTTGAGTGAATTTTACGATTATTATTTTAGCTTTTAACTACCAATTTACTAGAGAATGAATGATATACAAATTCAAGAATCAAAGTAATTAAAATAGTTAATGAAATTCTGCATGTGCCTAGCTTATATTTAGACATTAAAAATTTATTATACTGACTGACTGATGCGTGAATTTAAGAAAGACAGGACTATAAGTCCTAAAAATAATAAAACTAATAATTTGACTACCAGCAATCAAATAACTAAACAAAAGATTGAACTTTCAAGTAGCAGCTGCTCTGAAGATGACTCTTATTTCAGAGCAAGATACAAGAGACTTTAGAAAGAAGAGGACAGTTTCTGCCCAAAAACTAACTCTTAAAATAAAACTCAATGCAGTTAAATTAAAAATTATTTTATACTAAAGTACTCCATTCAGGAATCCTCAAAAGACACCTTAAAAGTTCTAATATATAGCGCCTACTGAATATAGTACAGGTTAAAAATCCTCTCCTTAAGAATTTACAAGTCTTTATCAGACTAATTTTGACACTCACGCTTAGCAACCACTTTAGAAGTTAGATATCAATAAGGCAGGAAAAATTAAAATTCCAAGCTATATTAAAACAACTGTATCACCTTAGGAATAAAACAAAGAATAGTTTGACATCTCGACAGGAAGGAGAAATCGTAAAGACTCTAAAAGCGATAAAGATAAATATTTAGCCAGATACGGAGCCAATTCAAGACCTCATTTCGCAAGAAAGATTTTGAAATTAGCTAAAGTGTCGATGCCGGCTATGCTCAGTCAGGCACTCGCTTTTTTCATTGAGATAGTTTTGACTTATAAAGCTTATTTATAATAGTGAACTTGATATTTATCGGGCACTTAAATGATCCTTCAAAGGTCGCAGGAGTTGGACTTGGAAATATGTACATCAACATTTAAAATACTAGAATTAACATAATCATTGAATGAATTATACTCTTTCTTAATTGTATGTCAGTCAATTTTGATAGGCTTAAATGGAGGTGTTGGTACACTAGTAGCATAAGCTTTTGGATAGCAAAATTTAAGGTTATGCGGTATATATCTTAATAGAGGGAGAGTGGTTGCTCTTTTCTCATTTCTTCCAATGATTGGACTCATTCATATTTTCTAGTATCATTTAATTATTTATATATGCCATTCTGGTATGTGAAAGAGTCTTACTTCTAATAGGTTAGGAAGCTTCTGCCGCTTAGTAAGCTGGTCTATATGTAAAAGCACTAATTCCAGGAATGTTAATGCACTCTTAGTTTGATGCTACGAGATAGTATCTCATCTCTTTATTTATTCAATACTGATTTTACTTTGATTTTAGATTCTCAATGTAAAGAACGCTTTTGGTCACTGCAACAATGATAACTACTTCTCTCCTCCACGTATTCTGGTGCTACATTTTAATTACTCTAATGCATCTTGATGTACTGGGAGCATCTTTAGCTATGCTCATCACTTTCAGCCTTAATTTCCTTCTACTAACCTTGTTTTGCCTCTCTTCATCCTCTCTCAAGCCTAGTTTAAACACTTTAAACCATAATGAGATATATTTAAGTTTCTTCTTTTTCACAAAAGAATCTTTCTGGGACATTAAAGAGTATTTAGTGATAGGCATTCCTAGCGCCTTAATGCTTTGTCTTGAGTGGAGTGGTTTTGAAGTGCTAGTAATTATCGCAGGCTTGATTAGTTTGGAAACCAGTGGGGCTCAAGTGATAGTGCTGAACACATTTTTTGTGATGATGATGCTTTCTCTTGGACTTTAGCAAGGAGCAATAGCTGCAGTAGGAAAAGCTATGGGAGAGGGAAACGCTAAAAAGGGGAAGATTTACTTGAAACTAGCGACAATTGCGTCAGTCATCATAAATCTACTTCTTGCTTTTGTGATTAGCATTTTCAAAGGCTAAATGGCTAGCTTGTTCACAACTAGTCAGACCTTAGTAGCACAAATTTTAAAAATTTTACTCTTAAGTTAATAATTAAATCAATGATATCCTAAACCTAGTGTCTATCGTACTTTTGTTCACAGGAATTTAACTGACTCTGGGTGGTGGGATAAGGGGTTTGGGACTATAGTTTTAAGCTTCACTTGCGATATTGATTTGCATGTACTTTATTTAAAAGTTAACATCTATTATATTTTGTTATTTTTATCAGCATCCCTGCCTCCTTCATACTTTCTATTAGTTGTGGAATGGGCTTAAAGGGAATATGGCTTGGTTTGCTTATAGGCATGATTGCTTAATGCGTAGCATACACCTATATCCTAACTTGCTCTATAAGTTGGAAGAAACTGGCTGCTAAAATATCCACAAAAATGCAGGAACTCTAAGAATAGCTAGATTAGCAAGAGTTTCTCAGGCTCCAGTATAAATTATTTTTATTTAAAAAAATTGTAAATAAAAGTAAAGAAGCCTTTAAGATTATCATGAGGAGTTTGAAGGAATCAAGCAAAATGAAAAACGGGCGTTCATTAAAGATTATAATTAGCAATTTCTGGCATGAATTTAATTAGACAATCTACATTTAACTCACTTCATTTATTGTTATAGATTGAGAAAAAGTAAAATTTTGGATAAATGCATTTCTTGATGATTTAGATCCGAAACTTCACCTTGTATTCAATTATCATTGATAATAACCAGCGCCACTGTAGGGATTATAATTGTAGCCAGCTGCGTAGGCAGATCTTTGTTGATTAGCGTAGTAGCTTGCATATTACTCATACTGGGCTTTTAAATTTTAAAATGAATATAGCTGCAGAGTACTAAGGATAAGATTGAGCATAATGTGTAGGATTCTATTGATACATCTAATATTGTTAAGGTGACCAGGTCTGAGGCATCATTTGCATATAATCACCACTTTAAGAATAAAAATTGATTGCTGAGGTTAAAGCTAAACATTGGGTCCATATCCTTAAGGTTGGGGAATAGGAGGAGCAAATGCAGGCGCTTATTGCATCATTTGTTGTTGTTATTGCATCATTGGCTGTTGCTGTTGTTATTGCTATTGAATAACTTAAAATTTAATCAAATATCTTAATAATTGAGGGACCACTTATGCTGGCTGAATTTGTTGAGGAGGTAGCTAGCTTCCACTGAGAATCATCATGCCTCCTGACTTGGGAACTTCTTGCACTCTTGAAGGCCCGTTCCAAATGCTCTATAGGAGAATCTCTCCTGCTTTCTTATTTTTCCATAGAAGCACAAACCACTCAGTGATTCCATTTCCATGCATGAGCTAAGATAGTTTGATCTAGCAGCGTCCAATATCCTCGTCCGAAACTAAATTATCTTCCATTACTTTTACTACTATAATTTCTGAGGGGTCTGTGCAACCATTGTCTAATTGTCTTATAGTATATATGTTATTTAGCTTATTGATTTAAGGAATAATCTCAAACTCCTGATTCCATCTGGGATGCTTTCCTGCATCTTTTGCCACCTTTGATTTGTAGGCTTTTGTTTAAACTTCTAAGGACAGCGTATGGATCCATGGTGTCGAAAGTGTTTACGTCTCGCTTGAGTCTTGCCTCCTTTACGATAACTTTGAGAGTGCCTGGTAAAGCGCCAGTTACAGTATGTAAGCTATTCATAACTTCCCTCCACTTTCAGATGAGCCGTTCATTCTATTAAGTAAATAGATATAAATTGAGATAATGTCATTGCTAATTTTGCTAACTTCTTATAAATAATTTATTTTATTTACTGTGTGGTTTTGCGCAAATTTTATCAATGGAGAAAATTACTGAGAGATAATTTGGAGTTAAATATAAACGAGAGAATTTATTCTCTTTAAATAATAGAGGCCAAAATATAATCAAAATATGTCAAGAGGTTCAAGCTCTCCTTAATCTATATTTTACATGGTTTAAGCTCATAATTAAAAGGTGTTGGGGAATCGAAGTTGGGATAGAGATAAGTATCTGGAGCCATGGGTGGATTATTGTCAGAGTCAACTCCCTATTTGGGTTTTAACTCCCCAACTTCCTAGTTTACTATTACTACCTCTGCTCTATACGGAATAGACGGCAAATCTAACAAAGCAGGAGGCAAGCAGTCAGTAAGCAACAGCGGGGGCAAAAGCAACAACAGCCCTAACGATGCAGGAAACATTCAAAGAAATAGAGTCCCAGCTTTTTAGCAAAACTAAAGGCAGGGTCTCTCGATTGGCTCACGACAAACCACGCATGTCAGGAATGAAAGCAGCGGCACTTCAGGCAGCTATTTGACTGCCAATCAAAATTATCACTCTAAGTAAGTGTCATCATAACTAGTAATCAGTATCTTAATGCAAGTAATTAAATCTTCCTTTCTAGCCAAGGAGCATGCTTGAGAAGATGCAGACAGGAGCTTTCAAACTCAGCGAGAAAAAGTTAAGGTTCAAGAACAGGTTGCTTAACTTAGGCAAAATGGACTTCTCATCAACAGTAGCCATGAATTAGAAAGACTCTAAAGGTACTTATCCAAGAATATAAATGTTTTGAGTTATCCAGGGTCGAAGAAGGGTATTCTAAAGGGAGGATAGAATGTGAACTACGAACTTTACAATACCCAGAATTAGATAATGGAGCCTTTGCTAGGCAGAATGAGTTACGATATATAGAAGATCACAAATGACAACATAAATCGAGTGAAGCTAGATAAGAATCTATCCTCCTTCAAATAAATTGAAGACTTTTGGCATGATGATTAAAATCTGTTGGTCCAGTTTTTGAGGGTATGCCTTTCGTGACTTTTGAAGAGAAGGCAATCGATTGGTCTAATTTGAGTAAAGCCATTCTCTCTCATTTCGCACCTCAATTCCCTTTCCGCTATTTCAGTGAAGAGAAGGAAACTGCCTACTCTCACTATGAAGAGGAGCTGAAGAAGTAAAATCATCATAATTCGCTAGTTGGAAAATAATTCTAATTCATTTAGTTTACATGGGTGTTGGATAGAAAGGGGGTGATGCACTTGGTTATGGAACTTTGGGAGTTAGACTAATTAAATAAAACAAGCAAAGAAGTTAAAGTTCCGTAGAGCCTACTTTGAAAAGAGGCACTCCCAGAAAGTAATATCAAGCTTTCAACAATCAAGATATAATTGTGTTACAATTTTTGAAATAAATATAAATCAACTATAACAAATACCTAAGGGACCTCTTTTTTAATTATCCACTTTTATTAAATATGATAATGCTCTTTAAATTGAAGAGAATAATATAAGAGTATGAAGAATCACCTCACTGAGTACCACAAATCTTAAGAATTTCTAGATTTGGTAGCTAATAGTAATAAAAACTCATCAATTTTTCAAAATTCAACAGTCAAACCCAAACAAACCTACTTTAAATTAATAGTTAAGGGGCTTTTAAGACCAGGGATTATTAATTCAGTGAAAGTTAAATAAGCAGCTTCAAACATAGAAGTTATATAGTGGAGTTTAAGTATTTTAATTTTAACCTTCCCCCATAAAGCAGAAAGATGAAAACTACTAGAGAAAGACCACATTTATAAAGAATATATATGAAAAAACTGCCACGAGTTCTTCTTTCCTAAACAACTTATAATCTCCAACTACTTAATAAAGTGGATATAATTTATATGAGGTAGATATAATTTTAAGGATAATTCTAGAGAAAGCAAACCTCTGTCAAGTAATATGAAATTTGCTAAAGTAAAATAGCCAAGTTACGACTCTGAGGCAGCCAATGACATTAGACTCAGACTATTTAACAAGTACACAAGTGATATAGGAATGGGGTTTGATTCTAAGAAAGGAAAGAAAAATGGATGTGAAGGGGATTCATTGGAGGCAGAGGAGAAGGAATTCTTCTTTCTGAGCATGAAATAATTTCTACAATTTCAGGCAAGGCGCAAGAGTTGCCATTGCACAATCATTTTACCTTTAAAATTGAATGTATGATTTGTTTATGTTTTGATGAAGGTGTGGAGGAGAAATGAAGAATGAGAACCTAAGGAAGAAGAGTGAGTACATAGATGCAGAAGTTGCCCTCATAAATCAGCTGCAAAAAGTTAAGTATTCTTTATTAAATCTTTTAGATCTTGATTACACTTGTTTGTGTGAATAGTTTAGCAAAAGGAGCAATTCAAAAACTACTTGATAAAGGATGTGACTAAGAAGGTGCGAGAGTATGCTCAATATAAGGAAGTCAGGGACTAACTCAAAGTTATTTCCAGAGAGGAGATGCTCAAATAAAAGTTCAACAAGGTCATGGGCATTCAAAATTAATCCAATGATTTAAAATATGAAGTATTTATTTAATAGATTAGCAGCAGAAGAGGAAGCAGAATATAGTAGGCGAGGTACTCCTAATCATAAAATGGATAGTGGTAGCAGGCATGGTTAAAGCAGTGGAGTTGCTACAAATAGAGGGAATCAATAAGCATTTTTTGGAAATGAATTTGAAAACATTGTAGTGAGAGCTAAAGAAAATATTTTTATATTTTATAAGTTTTAAATGTGCTTATAACACGTATTTTATTGAGCAAATGAGGAAGAAGGACCTTTAAAAATTATCAATAACGAATCTCATAAAGATTCCCCTCACATCAATTCTTCACATCAATTTTATATTTTAAAATTATCTATAAATTAGCTTAATCAAAATTATAACTTTGTTTCTTTTAATGCAAATGTGCCATTTTTAAAGTTAATTAAAAACTCAATAAGATCCAGGCTCTACTAGCTTGCCATAGAATCCAATATCACAAGACTCTTCCTAAAGATCGGATGATTTATTCTATTTTATAAACAAATTTATCTCCTTAGAAAAGAATATTAACAGAGCCAATGCTTATCTTTCAATAATTGTGCTTTTAATATCAGCTTGAATATACATTTTAGTTATCTTGAGGAGCACTTCGAGGATGGAAGATCTAGAAAACTTAGTAGAACAAAGAAGGACAAGTGGAGCTATGTCCATCAAGGAGACTGTTTCCAGCCAAAGATAAACTCAGTCTCTATCACCTAGAATTGAATTGATGAAAACTAAGACTATTTAAATATTTTTGCTAAAATAATTGAATTTACTTCAATACACTTGATATTTTTCTTTAAGATATATTGTGACTAAGCAATTAATTAATTTTAAGACTATAATAATCAGAGAGTCCTTAAGGGAATATAACCAGAAGTTGAGTCCACAGTAAAACCTGCTCGCCCAAGCAGCAGGGTCCACCTCATCTAAAAAAGCCACTCCATTTTTCTCTTTCAAGGAAGCAGCATAAGGAGCTTAGTTTAACCCCTTTGGTGAGGGTCAGACTTTTACCTATGGCAAGCCAAGAAGCAATTCCACCAAGAAAGAGCAACGACAAGGAGGATTAAACACTGTAAGCAAGAATGTGGAAGATTTCGACTTAGAAGATGTTGATGAGGAAAATGAGGACTTGCATTTGCAAGAGCTTAAACCCTACCTACTCGATTTAAAAGCCAAGCATCATATTTCAGGTAATTTCCTCACCAATGTTTAGACCAAAAAGAATTCAAAATAAAACTAAAAATTAAACTTATGTGCCATAGAAGATCAAAATGAGTTCGAAGCAACAAGATATAGGCATATCAAAGGCCACTGAATCATTAGTAAATGTCATATAAATAACAAATCAGCAAGGAGCTCCAACTCTTGCTGCAAGCTAATCTTACCCAGTACTATGCAATCCCTTTGAAGCCTCGCCCACTTTGACTCCAGTAAATTAGAGCAATTAACTTCTAAAGTCAGAGACAACTATAAACAACTAACCTCTTTCTCTTGGGAAGCACATTTCGGTCAAGGAATTAATCAATGTCACTAATCTAGACTAAAGTACTACTAATGTTTAGAGGGGCTCTATGAAAAGCTTGAGACCAAACGGAAGAAAGAGTATTTTTAATCCTCAGAGCTAACTCTCCATTTATATTTTGTTTCACTTATATTTAAGCTTACAAAGCTCTGCTGAAAACAACCCAGCCATTGTAAATTAAGCTAATAGTCAGGAGGAGTCTCACTCGAGCAGGCTTCAACAAATTGAAATGAATATCTTGAGAGAGTTAGAAAACCAAAATGAGGAGTACAAGAACTTCATTCACGAGGAAATAGAGAAAAATGTTAAGAATCTTTCCAAGGAGCAAATTGCGTCTTAATAAGTGTAAGATTTATTTTTGTATGTCTAACTCGAGACTTATATTTATAAGTTGCTCTGTAAAATTATTTTAAATTAAAAACAATATTTTACTGTCACTTAATTAAAGACTCTAAAAAAAACTTCTCAATTAATTAATTAATTTAAAAGCAATTAAATTCCTTTATTAAATTATTTATTTTAATTTTTCTACCTTTTATTTTAAATTTAAGACCAAGTGGTAAAGAGAAAAGGCAGTAATTTTTAAGAATTGGTTTAGGCAACACTATAGCAGCTCCTAGCACCTCCAACATTATATCGGGCTCCTAATTGCAATCTTCTTCCCCAGGAAAGCTTCCTTCAAACTTTTCAGCTATGACTTTTGGTTTTCAAGGTCATTTCAATTATTTTTGATAATATCCTGTATTTTCATCTTAAGACAGTGGATGGGTCTGTGAGCACAGTTAATGACTAGGAACTCCAGTAGTTTAAAGTAGTGAGTAAATTCGCGCCAAGGAATCCGTAGATCAAAGAGCAAACTCATCCCAGCAAATCAGTTTCAAAGATGGAGACAGGCAGCTCACAAAAAAGTGGAAAGGGTCAGGGTGGCCACACTGACACATAGTCAGAATCAGTGTCGGCAGTTTCCTCTCGTGATACAGATGAGTTGGCTGAACTTAGAACCCAGAAATAAAAAGAGTTGGATGTTGCTATTAAGGCTACCAAGCATTTTTATAAACTCATTTCATAGTAGTGGAATATAGGATTTCATTTGACTGAATAGATGTTCAAGAAGCCAAAGGACAGATCGCATATTCAAGAACTACATCTTAGCAAGAGAACTCTAGCATCATTTCAAAATCACAACTGGAATTCATCACTCTCTAATTAAGATCTTGCATCACAACTCGCAAATGAACATATAGAACAAAATTATGCTGCTAATAATTTAATTGACTATAATTCCCAAATGCTTATTTCTATAATAAAGGAAAATAGAGACTCGATGCTAAATTAACTCAGCTTTTAGGAGTGCAAAGTTAAAAGGGAATCGCTCAAAACAAAAGCTAAAATCATAAAGGTAGAAATCTAACGGACAGGGTGGTTTCTCTCCCATAACTGCATTTATTTTTACTTTGTTAATTAATGCCACAAGTTATTACTTCTTAAAGCTAAAATGGTTTTATCTTAGATGAGTATTTAGCTAGTCAAATAGTGAGTTAATCCAATGGCAACAATCCATACCACCAAAAATTTGAAACTCCGAAAGTTCTTTTGATGCAACCATTAAATTATTTATTTGCAAATATTTTGACCCCAGAGGAGCAGCTTTATGTCAAAGAGAAGTTTTAATAAATAGAGAAGCGAGTAAAATCTTTGCTAAGAAGGTCTAAACTAGGCTCTTTCTGAATATTTAAGGGGTTAAAGTCCCAATGTGAAGTAGAATTACATCAAAAAGATAGAATCCTAGGGGAAATTAACTTAACATACTGGTTTAAAAAGTCCAATAAAGTTATTTATCCTTATTTTTAATTCCAAAACATCTTTTCACTCCATAAAGAGGAGCCATCTTGTTATAAAATAGCCAAACTGATAGAGTTGATGAATAAAAAGAGAATAAGTCATCTTTAATAGAAATATCTCAGAACGAGAAAATAGAAAATAATTAACAAGAGGCAGTGCTTTTGAATGAGTATTTTAAGATGGCAGATAAAAACAATTTAAAGGAATCATAATAAAAGAAGTATAATTTATGATTTATTTGTCTTACGATTTTTTTATGAATAGGTATTTTTATAATACTAATTTATGAAATCACAATTATTGCAGATTCTAAATTTTGACATGCTACCTAGTCTTTGCTGCCTTTTCTTAACTTAAAATTAAATTCATATAATTTTGATTTCCTCTAATTTTATAATATATGAAATTTATCAATATCTTTCTATATATATGTTTAAACTTCTACTCTTAATGTTGACTTGAATTTGTTGTTAAATTGCGAATCTAGTATTTTCACCAATTTGTTACCCTCCGAAGCTGCTTCTGAGTATCTCACTATCAGCAGTATTTTCTCTTTGAAGTTGATGATTTCTACCCCCTTTCTCCCAAGCCTGAATGTTCCCACCCATTGAACCCAAAAGTTGAATTGTGTTCTTCTTGCTTAGCTTGCTCTCCCTTTCTTCCAAATTTTCACTTACTAGCATTTCCTTTTTCGCAATGCCAGCTGTCATAGTTCCAGTGTTATTTAATTTTAACTTCTATAAGCTTTTCTCTGCCTTTATGAAGCTTTAAGAAGTCAATTATTCAATCTCGGTTTCATGGATAATAAATTACGAATCAATATAATATAATCGCCCTTTTAGGTACTTTCCCTCTCGTAAAACATTATAAATAGTACTTTTCGTATATTCATTTCCTTGGATTTGAGTGTAATTTTTCCATCTGAAATTACTCTAGCCAGTCACAGTTATAGATTAGGGATCTTCATCTTTAATTTAATCTGTAAGAAGTCCATTATTCTTCAAAATTTAGACATGCTGATTGATCGGCTGTACTCTTCCACTGTTGTGATTCTTAGCTTATTTCAAGTTGAGAATTGAAGTGTTGTTCATCTAAAACTAAATTATGTTTATAATTAAAAACATTAATGATAATTAAGTTTCGTGAGTCATTATAAGACGATGGATTCTCTTCTTAACTTGGATCTAAGTAAATTTTATTGCTTCTGCTGAATATGCTTATAGACTGAAGTGTTCTAAGATCTGTTGTGCTCGAGTGAGTGATTATTTCTATTGAAATAGCTGGTCTTAGATAAAAGATTGTTTGAACTCTTATTACTCGCTTTCTTATTTTGAATCTAAATGCGAGGATTTAAAAATATGACAACTGAATAGACTTTTACACATTAGTATAATTTGTGCTTGTAAAGATGCCCTCATAATCATTGAAATCCCCATCTTCATCAAAAGCCTTCTACTCCTAATTGCGATCACTATCAATTGTGTCTCCTTACTTTACAGTACTAGCGATGGCAGTTTATGAGATTACTTCGGATTCTTTTTACTCGCAATTTTGACTGCTTCTTATCTTTGACTGACCTTTCTCTGTGTTAATTTAGTCTCTCTCGGAAGCTAAATTGCTTGATTTTGTTTAATCCTTATTCTTGTTTGTGATATGTATTTAAGCCTTGAAATTAGTGACTTTAGTTGGAATCTAGTGCTGCTGATATGTAGAGTTTATAGGGCCAAGATTCATGAAAGAAGAGAGGCTATTGATTTTATAGAGATAAAGCTCCTGACGAATTTTTAGCATGTGCCATCAAACATATGATCCTTATTCACAAAATTATACACAACTTTAATTTTAAAGACAATAGAAATCAAAAATGCTTAAATTAGAGAAACAATAATTTAAAAGTAATACTCATCGAGTAAGTAGTGTTAGATTGGAAGGGTTTTTGAGTGAAATCTTTTTACGAGGTTTGCCGCTATTGCAAGGGCACTCGATTAACTCCAGTATCTCCAGCTTGCTGATATAAAACTAATATAAACTACCTATATTCCTAACCTCTGTTAGTGAGAATCTCTATTTAGTCTTAAAGTATTTAAAATGATGATTAAGAGAATAAAATTCTTAAAGGTTAGAGTTATCCTAGTATGAATTAAAATTATTTTCCCTTTTATTCCTTGCAGAGTTCTCAAGCGATATATCTTTCTGGCTATTAGAGTTAGAATTATAAAATATAAAGTGAGTTTCCTCTTATACTAAGGCCATCCATACTATTGTCTTGAGTGTAGGGGTGATTTTGCTAATTTTGTTAATAGGGATTCATGTAGAACGGGACTACCTTAGAAGTGAATCTTCCAGACTTTTGAACTCCTTGCGCTTTAATTTAATATGCATTATCGCTATAATCGTTTCCAATCCTTAAAGATATAAATAGAAATGAGCAACTCCTTTCATTCTAAGGGTTCGAGTATCTATAAGACTAATAATTCATCAAAAATAGAAGAAAGAGATATAATTAAGACTGTAGTTAAGTCTATATCAGGCTATTTGAATCTATTCTAGAAGGAATGTCACTTTGAAGTACCTTCAATATCTGCTATCCTCTTTCTGTAATATCTTAAAGGTCTTTTACTGGAGAAGATTCTGAAGTCTATTGTGCTCCCGTTAATACGCCTCTAAATTGATTCTAGTTGTATTGTCTTATCTTTCTATTTAGTTTCTTCAACTTTAGCTAGCGAATTTCACTGTCGGATTTAAAGGTGTCTAGACCATTCATATGAGCTATAGCTTTTGCTCGTTTATAATTACAAACATCTAAATTAGGTTATGATTTATTTACCTGCCTAAATTATGCGACTGGTTGAAGAGAGATGGTCGTCTAGGTCTCTACATTTGCTGCGAATACTGCTTATGATATCTTTCTACATATAATTAAAGTGGTGAAAAACTTACTCTCTTTATGATGTTCGATAGTGTAGATACACTCGGTATCAAACTCTGAGATTTAGATAGATTTTCCTTCACTGCTTCTGAACCAGTGAGTTCAATATGCGAGATTTTTGATTAGTCTCTTTTCAAAGTTAGATTTAGAAGCTTTAATTAGCTCTCCACGTTTTCTTGTGATTCATTAAAATATTTTGCAAAAGATAACTATAACTTAAATTAATTTTTAATTCGTTTGCAATTTTTCAAATTAGTCTTGGGATCTATTATTTTGTATTCTGCTTGTTTGATTTTATGTGTCTATTTTTATTGAGCTTTAACTCTAATCTTGCCTTATGAAATTAATATTTAAAGCATCTTGACCATCTTTTTTCCTTTCATTTACAAAAGGAGATGATTTATTCTGTGAGAAATTCGAATGCTTTTATATTAAGTATATAAATGATTGTTTATATTCTTAGCAAAAGCTACTGCTGACTCTTGGATTATTTTGAATCACCTAGAATTTGAAATGATGAGGATTTGAACAGGTTTGTCTCGGAAGTTGAGTCATTTATATCTGCTACTAAAATATCTTGTGTGGATTATTGAGGTATGAGAAAGCTTTTATTTCTTATCATTTGATCCATAGGTGGCTTTGTATTTATGTTATTTTAAACTTTTGGCAATTCTTTTTTATCTGAATTTTAAGCAGCTTGAGTAACTTTTTAAAAAATATAAGAAAAACGCTTGCAATAACTTTGATGTCATAATCTTGCCTTTAGCTATCTTTGTAGTGATTAATTTCATTCTGATTCTATAGAATAGGCTGACTCCTATCTTGTTAGTTTTCTTGAAAGCCTGCCGCTTGCTTGAGTTTCAAAAGCTTGACATCTTCAATCTGCACTTATTTAACTTGATGAACTGGATTAACTTGAGTCTGCTTCTTAATGATAGGATCTGGCAGAGTTTTTTCAAAGTCTAGTATTTGAGTAGAAGTGAGTGAAGTAGATCTCTCACTGATCCCCGCATTGTTGTACTTCAATCTCTTCTGCCGCAATTAACTACAAGTAAGATGATGATATTGATGAATTAATGCATAATGAATATTCCTACTGTAGTTTTCTATCGTTCAGATTCACAGTTGAGGACAGAATCATCTCAAAATATCGCCGTTTCATGTCCTTGCTTTCCTAAAGCTTGCCCATCAACTTGTCAAACAAACCTAAAACAGTTAATTCAAATGAGCTGCGAGCTTACGAAGCTTTTAGCTATTCTTCTCATCGAGTTTAATGTAAGACATCTCTAGTGGAAAATATTTATTATTCAATTTAAGCAATAATAATTTTAATCAGCGAATTCTTAATCGATAATCAAAGACTCAGGAATAATCTCCAGCATAGAAGATTCCTTGCTCAATCTTTCCTTGTTGAGAAACCCCTTACTATTATCTTTTTTCATGATTCCCTAAGTTCCAGTTTAAAAAGATTTCTCTGCTGCTTCAATAACTGGAAATTCTAAAGCATTTTTGTTTTTAAACTGCACAAGTTTTTATTTAGAAGGAGAGCGTTATTGGTTATTATCAGAAGAATGAATTTTGCTTTGCTTTCTTGATTGGCTTTTAAGACTATTTTAAAACTCTTAAGTGTTCTCATTGGATTGTGATTCCTTGATACACACAAAAAATATTAAGTTGCTAAATAAGAAGATTTCAGAGAGTAGATCCTACTTGATATCTGTGTTTGTCAAGTCAAATATTTGCGCAAACTCAATCTAAATAGAAAATAGCTTAAATAAAGCAACTATAATGAAATAAAAACTTACGTTTTAGCTTGAGGGGTGTTGAGAAATGTTCATTTTATTCCAATAATCTCAATTAAAAACTAAAATTATCTCAAATAAAGATGAAATATTGTAGGGAAGAATATTTCTATTTATTAAGCTCAGTATTAAGTAGGATATGCAATAGATTTGTGTAAGTTAAAGATGATTTTAGAGAAAATAAGAATATATATATCGATTATAAGTCTATTAAAATTTTCACATCAATAGAAATTATGTTATAACTATATATGTGCAATTATTGAAGTTTAATTTTAATCATGTAATAGTATTTGCTCAGAGAGGTTAGTTAAAGAGTATATATTCGAAATTTATACATCAAAATTCAAAAGTTAGGAATGAGAAGCCAATAATTATAACATTTGCTCAGTCTGATAATACCAGAGTGATAGTTTTAGCCTCCAATAGAGGTTAATTAATTTCCGTTAATAATTCTAAAATCAAATAAGTGTTTTGATAAGATGGTTGTAGAAATAAGAATCTAAATAAAATTATAGATAACAAGCTGCTCGAGAAGAATGTTTTCTGGCTTTAAAAGAAAAGTTGGGGGTGATAATATTTAACGATTAGTGGTAAAATTATTTGCGTTTTAATTAATTAAGCCACCCCATTGGTTAATCAAGATCTTTAATAGAGAAATCCAATCAGGCATTAGTAAATTAATTTTAAGTCTAATCAATATATTAAACAACCAATTATATTAGAGATATTAAATATTAACCAATCAGACATCTTAATATGTCAACCATTCTGACTTATCACTAATTAAGACTTTGAACTTGATCTTATTTCTACAACCATCTTATCAAAACACTTATTTGATTTTATTATCTCTGATTATTTACCAGCTAATCAAAAAGTTTTATTATAGATTATTTTCCTGCATTTATCAGAGAAGCTAAAAAAAATTGTAATCAGTCTAGGATTTAGATTAATAAATAGTGTTAATATCCTTAATTAAGTAAAGCAGATTTGCTTAAAATCAGCGCCAAAACTCTTGTGGTGCAGTGTTGGTTTTAAATTTGAGATGACTGTACAATTTGAGCATCTCTGCTTTAGGAGGGGCTTTAAACGTCATCGTGTTTTCTTTACCATTCTCGTTTGAAAAAATTAAAAGTTCTTCATAACCATATATTTATAACCTAAACAAAATTTAATAAATAAAATGAAGGAGTAATTGGAATAGTGAGGTGGCCAGCATGAAGCATAATTATTTTGTCTTACTTTTCAATCAGCTTAACTATACCTATTCTTTCATCTCGCTTGTTTCTCTGTAATATATTTTTCTCCTCTTCTTGCAAGTTTTCACTATGAACTTTAAAAATGCTGTAAAAATAAAATTGATCCATAATAAATGGAACAATCGGATCATACCCATATCTTGAGTCTAATAGTATAGGAGTCTTGAGAACATGCTAAAGAGAATTTTTTGGATTTGAAGTCAATATACATTTATGTGCAAAATACATGACAAATGCGCGTTCCACTCGTCAGATTGCCCTTGTTGTTTGAGCTTATTTTACCTTGGTCTCATCAAGTTTTTCAAGGATTTCAGCATTCTTCAGTAATTCCTTCTCTCATGTTTTGGTCTCCTCGTTCGAATCATTTTTAGATAAGATAGCAGAGCATGTCCAGGAACTAGGCGCTGTATTTCTTAGCATTCTGGTGTCATGCATTCTTTGTTTCTTTTGAGCATTTGCGAGGTTTGGATGATTTTCACTCTAAAATGTCACCTTGTGCTGAGCTAGGTATAAGTATTCGCTCCATTAATACTAGCTGGAATTTTAATGAATTTAGAACTCTTAATTTAATAATAAGCTTAGACCCATTAATTAATTAAGAATAAGCAAACTGGAATTAAGAATGCTGTGCGATTAAATAAGATTGAATTAAGACTATTGCTTTTTGGAGAAATCATGATTTAAGAACATTAAGAAAGTTTGCATTAAAAGAGATCAGCTTTTAATTATTCTTAATTAATTAATGGGTCTAAACTTATTATTAAATTAAGAGTTCTAAATTCATTAAAATTCCAGCTAGTATTAATGGAGCGAATACTTATACCTAGCTCAGCACAAGGTGACATTTTAGAGTGAAAATCATCCAAACCTCGCAAATGCTCAAAAGAAACAAAGAATGCATGACACCAGAATGCTAAGAAATACAGCGCCTAGTTCCTGGACATGCTCTGCTATCTTATCTAAAAATGATTCGAACGAGGAGACCAAAACATGAGAGAAGGAATTACTGAAGAATGCTGAAATCCTTGAAAAACTTGATGAGACCAAGGTAAAATAAGCTCAAACAACAAGGGCAATCTGACGAGTGGAACGCGCATTTGTCATGTATTTTGCACATAAATGTATATTGACTTCAAATCCAAAAAATTCTCTTTAGCACACTAGCCTAATTTGGTGCTTCTTTCCAGTTTTGAGCTCAAACTTTATTAAACTGTAGCCCTCGTTTAGTTTTCTTTGATCCTCCGAAAAGTTCAAATTAGGGGAATAGTCTGTAAGTGCATCTAAGATATGACAAGATTTATCTTAATACAAATCTTCTGATGTCAAACCTTTCCAATTTAAATTTAACATGAGCATCACTATAAAAATCTTTAATTTTTGGTTTCTTCTTGGAAGAGTGAAGATGACAGGACTTCATATTTTGTAATGCCTATAAAATTGTAAGTTATTTTAGTTAAAATTCTTACCTAAGTCATTCAGTGGAATAGTTAGGGTATCGAAGTATGTAGATTTGATCATGCCTCTATTGACTGATTTAGTAAGTTCTATTTCCAACCTTCTTCGCTCTGAGAATTTGATTGGAATAAAAATGCAAAAAATAAGGTAGTTGCATTCTTTTGATTGATGAACCACTCCACTCGAGTATCTGGGAACCCCGCAAACAATAGCATAGTAAATTTAAAATTCAAATTTATAAGATTTCATTACTTAAATCTTCTATAGATTGGCTTAGCCTTCCTCAGAAAGGGCATCTTAGCCAGCACTCTTATCTTAAAACAACAGCCCTAAGTACTTTGCCATTTCTTTAGACTTAGCAATTACCATTAGTCCACTGGTCTTTTGATCAAGTCTATGTACCAAATATCCACCTCCAATCTAATTTTCTTATTTCTAGATCTCCTATTTAGAGCCACTGCTTTACTTAGAGCAGTACAAGCTAGCCATTCTTTTTAAATATGAACTTTAAAAGCATGCAATAATAATCTAATTTATTATTCTATCTACTGAGATATCAGAAGTCCTTCTAATGCTAAGGCCAGTTCCCATTTGCGAGGGTATTCCATGGTCTTTATTTATAACTATCACATACTCATTCTCAAAGAGGATCATCTCTTTGAATTTCTTTAAGGAGTCCTGCTCTATATCTAAATCTCTTATTTAAGGAAGATCTAAAATAAACGATTTAAATTAAAATTAATTATTATCTAGCTCTTCTGCGTCTTAAGCATATTTTTATTTAACACAGAGCATATCTCCCTTCTTTATTTTGTACGAAGAAGAAAAATATGAAATATATAATAATCGAGGTGTCCTTATCTATCTTCTAGTAAATTTCCTCATCTTGATGCTCAGATCTCTCTAAGCCCTTGCTCTAATATTCAAGGAATAATTAAAATACTTTGATTCAATTTGATCAAAAAAAATTTAAAGCATTATAATCTACTGGTATTTTATAAATATTTTAAATCATTCTTTAAATATGGATTTATCCTTTTCTTATCTTTAAATTTTATTTAAATTAGCAATAATAGCTTTCTAAACTGTTTTTCCTAAATAAATTAAAAAATCAAATTTTATTTAGTTTAAAGCTTTAAGATCATTAACCTTTTGTACAATAAACACTTCTCTTGCTCTTATTATTTTTTAACTCGTGGGCCATGTAAGTCTTAACCTTTCCATTAGAAATTTGTCGAATCTCTCTCCAAAATGCTGTTTCTCGATTGGGATTAGCTTCATATTGTTTGGTATTTTAGTAAATTTCTGAGTTTTCTACTTTGATTTATCCTCTTAAATAGTACCAGTGCTTTTTGCTTTATCGCTATTCGTTTCAGTGTTAATTGATTCTTCTTCTTCCTTAGGGTTTTCAACAGGGAGTGCAGATGACGCTAGCTTCTTCTCTAACTCCTCAAATCTTTCCCTTTCTTACCTCTTCCTAATCGCCTGAACGACTTCTTCATTCTTTTTCACTTCTGCTTAATAGAAAGTATTCTACTAATTCTTCTAAGTGTACTCTTTCCTAAACTTCTATTCTCTAGGTTCAAATTTATATCCTTCCTTACTTTTGTAATTATTATCTCTTTCCTATTTGTGAGCTGTTCTTTTGAAACTAGCGTATTACTCGTTGCTCTAATTTTCAAAAGCAGGTGGCTCTTAGAATTTGAAAGGCAGCTTTATTTCATTTGAACTATGTGATGTTGAATTTTGCTGATTATCTTCTTATTCAAGTCTACTTTTTGGGTTTTAAGTATTTTTATCATCATTGATATCATTTTCTGGATTTGTTTAGCCAGTTGAAAACTAAAATTCATAATTAAGACCAAAGTATATATACCAGTACTGCTCGTGTGTGCATGAAGTAAACTTTTGGCTACTGTCTTATAGATAAAGACACCGCCAGTGTATTCCTAGATCTAATTAAGTATGCAAGTGAAGCTAATTTTTAAGCCATTGATTTATTTTATAGAAATTTAACTTATTTCAAAATTCTTACTTATATAAGATGGCAGATGGATTTAAAATATAGAAAATATCAAAGCAAAGAATTTTTTAAGAGTGATGATTTTATGCCTTTCTCATAATTATGGATTCTTTAAATTTCTCTGCTCATTGCGCTCTATCCTCTTATTTTAAATTTACTTTATAAAAATGAAATGAAGAAAGTTATAATTAAATATTTTGATCTTTTTCTAATTTCTAATTCTCCCATTCTGTAGGTCTTATGCAGCTATACTTGAAAAATTATTAGAAGCTCTTGAGTCAGACTGAAATAGAATGTTTGATACTGAGCTAAAATGGCCACTGTTTATCATATTAGACAAGGCAGTTTGGTACTCTGCCTTAGAAGCATTTTTCTATATAAAAATATAATTTTTGGTTACTAAATCTTTCTAATCTGATTCAACCATTTGTGATATAATGTCATCCTAAATTTGAACATCATGCTTTAAAAGGAAATAAAAATGGCAATTAAATTAATTTAAAGCTATGATCTTCTCAAAGATTTGACAAGACTATTCTTTCTTGCGGATGAAGAAATAACCTATTGTTGGAAACTTAATTTCTTATCTAGCTATCTTTCTCTCAATCAAAAAATTTGTAGCTAGTTAAATTGATGTATGTCTAATTCTCTGAAGTAGTTTTATATCTTGACTGTTTGCCCTGAAAATTTAGACATTTAGGACACTTTATCCAATAACCTGCTTCTTGCGTATTAATTGTGCATAGGAGAAAACGCTTGCTCAGATGGATAGTGGTGCAGCATAGAAGTAGGGGATTAGTTGAAGCTCAAAAGCATTTAGTTCGATATTCTGTCTTAAAAATACCCATAAGTATAATTCATTTAATATCTTAATCAAGAATTGTATTTAAGTTTCCAAAACTCTAGATAAACTAAGGATGTCTTTATTTTGGGAGCTTATTGTTCTGATTTTCTGTTTAGTTAAAATTTTAAGGCCTTTAAACTAACTCTTTCTCAGATAGAGATTTTTAGGAAACTCTATTCTTGCTTTTTATGTAAATTCAAATCTTCAAATAATTTTTCCAATAAAATATTTTTTTAAAAAATTTAATTTTATTAAAGCTTTTTTATAGAAAATTTTATTGTTTTCCCAAAGAAAATTTAAATTCTTTTTTTAAAGTTTTTTTTCATATTTTTGATTTAATTTTTCTTTTTAAAAGAGCTTTCAAATTTTTTATTTATTTTTATATTAAAATATAAATAATTCTATTTTAAAAGGAGGCTAAAGAATAAGAAGTAGAATTTTTTATTTAGAAATAAAAACCCTGAAACGATCCATTTTTATTAGTTTAAATAAAGCATTTTAAAACCTATTATACTTAAAAATGAGATGATTAGAATGTGCAAATAAAAATTTACAGATATATAATTGAAAAGTTTAAAGGGCCCCTTGTTATTGTTTGTTTTTTTGTAAACATTGTTGTTTTTACTAAATTTTTATCTTTGTATTCCTGTTATAAAATTTTCCTTTTTGGTTGAAGGCAAGTATTTGAGCTATTCCCTCTTGTAGCTTTTCCCTTAGTTCATGAATGGTTTTTACCTTATCTATAAATGTAGGTGGCAATAGAGATACATCTGGTTTCATGCCTTCAATATAGTGAGGTTGGTCTTTCTCAGATTTCTGTCTCTTAGGCTCTTACAGAAGACACTTATCTAAGTCAAATAGATACAGCTGTGCCGAGTTATCAAGCAGCAAATATAGGTTCATTCTCTCCAAAAGTAACCCATCTTTTTTCTCTAGGATATACATCAAATTTGAAACATAGTTGTACACTTTGTAGCGTAAAGAGTGGTCCCACACATCACAAGCTAAATTCAAAGGAATGAAGATACTAAAGAGCAAACTTACTTTCAATTTATCCATTGGGCTGGTGAGATACCTAAACCAAGTGATAGTTATATTCATTCTTGTCCAGCCCAAAACCTCTGATAAGATGATTAAGACCCTATCCCTTGCCGGATTTCTAGTAGGGCAGAGGCTAAAGCAAGCTAACTGGTGGCTCCTTTACTGGATTTTCATCATCAATGTTTAGTGAAAACATGTAGTATATAAACATCAAAGCCTTATATAATGGAAATAGTACTGAAAGAAGGAATCAATGTTTACAGGCTGAGTATTGTCTCTGAAAAAGTGAAGGCTGGTGAGTTGATTCAGTTAGTGCTTTACTATCTCCAACAATTGTGTTGTTGACAGGGTATCAATT
This sequence comes from Tetmemena sp. SeJ-2015, assembly GCA_027382625.1. NCBI lineage: Eukaryota > Ciliophora > Spirotrichea > Sporadotrichida > Oxytrichidae > Tetmemena > Tetmemena sp. SeJ-2015. The sequence continues at coordinate 32,493 of JAJKFJ010022639.1, read as the reverse complement.
TATCCCCCTTTGAAAATTGACTCAAAAATGCAATACTCTATTAGTGAATAATTGCTAAACAAACTTTTCGCTTGTCTTCTAGCGGCTTGTACTTTTTCCTCAGCTTATCACAGAGTTGTGTTAAGTACCTAATGATATCTTTTTCTGTTCTTACCTCGTGATCTTCATGCAGAGCTATCCTATTTTGGACTTTAAAAATATTTTCCTAATTAGATATAAAATGGGCTTATTTGGGTTATTTATTTAATGGTGCCTTTGATGGCTTATTTGGTGTAACTGAGTTGCTGCCTGTCTAACTCTATTTTGCGTCTTTATCTTTAACTTAAGGATAGTAGAGCCACAGCATAATTCAATTAGTTTACAATCATAAATTGCTTTATCTAAAACATAATTTGATGCTTCTTGTGGACTGATTTGAAATACATAGACTCGAGGATGTCTCTATAAAATCCATAATTACACATTTAATGAGAGATAAATGTCTAGATGTATTTTGTAGCTTCCTAACTTAGAAAGCAAGTTAAACTTTTCATCTGCTCTCTTTTTCATGTTCCCTATTTATAAAGTAGTGAGATATTTCTTTATTTTAATTGACCATTCTATTTCTAATGAGAATTAATAATCAAATGTAAGATGAAATAAAGATCTTTGTTCCTGTAAATAAACACTTCGATCCAATTATGCTTCAGTATTTCAATCATTTAGTCTTCTTATTTTCAGATTCAAGTTCTGGAACGATAGCAGATCTCCAAGGGAGTTCATTCTTCTTGTACATTCCAAAGGAGGGACCAGTCACCTAAAAGATATTAATTAATTAACTTTCAAGCATAAGGAATATTTTTTGAGCATGAATAACCACTTACAAAAAACAAAAAGACCATGCATGCTAGCATTAAAGCAAATGTCTGTTTATTTGTTATTTATTATTTTTATATTCTTAGTTTACATAGACTGTGTTTGAGAATTTTTCAGTGTAGTAACCATATCCGAACCCAGCAGCCTATATGTGGTATAAGTTTAGCTCCTGCTTATTTTTAAGCTATTGACACGTGTGATCAGATCTGAAGTTCAATTTTCTCAAAACTTACACTAGAAATGATCATACTGTACTTCATTATGTTCTCTGCGAGCTTTTAGCCCTCAAAATGCTCATTTTTTAATTCAATTTGTTTTTAAATCCTAAAGAAACTATGAGGAAATAAGTTTGGTACCATCTCGTTGATATATCTGAAGAACTTATACTCAACGCATATATTTTCCTTAATAAAAAATAATAAAGTTTGGAGATAACTAAAAATTAAGATAATTTAAAATTTAGATATATAAACCATATTGATTATTTAAAGCTTCCCTAAATGAATGTGTTTATTATCATTAATTTAATAAATTAAAGTGTGCTAAATCATAAATATTTTTTTCTCAGTTAATTAGTTTCTAAATACAAGCAACTTTTATTCAAAATGACTATTATCCGTTCAGCCCCGATTTTTCAAAAATTTTTCAGTCTCCTTGTGTAAGACCTGGGCGAACGAGGACGAAGCACTTGCCATCTGGGTTAAAACTTGGTACTGTAAGCGCTCCTTGTCGGCCGAGTATTGCTAGAAAAATGTAAAAAAAAGGTAATTTTACTTTATTAAATCTCACAATTGTAGGGTTATTATGGACTGCAACATGCCAATCATATGGATAGATTTTAAGCCACTTCTCTAAAGTTCAGTAAAAAGACGAAAAACAGTGGCTACTTACTGGGCAAGCTGGCTTCCTAGCCAGTAGTGAAAAATCGGGGCTGAACGTATAATATCAACTCTCTGAAGAGTAACTTATAGTGGGAATCTTTTTGAAAGCCTTGTGCCCTTTCTTCATTCTTCTAATTTTGTTCAAGAGCTTAATATCATTAAACCAATAAATAAAATAGTAATTAGCTTTAGATAGAGAGTATACTCATCATCTTATGGATGAAATCGCTGATATTTTTTCAACAAAGCAGCTTTAATGCTACTCATCAGACTTGCTTCTTTTAAATTTCTAGGATTCTTCTCTTCACCCTCTATCAAATTATCATCCTCTTCCTCTAATTCGTCAAGACTTTTGTCAAAAGAAATTACTTCTTGGCTTTCTCTCAATCCAATCTAGGCTTTGGGGTTAATGCGATTCTTTTTATGCTCAGAATTGAGTAACTCTTTTCTTAAGAAGTTTATTTCATCGATTGAATCTTGCGATAAATTCAAGTCTAAATCTGCTAGTATCTTTTAACAAAGCTATTAGACTTTTAATGTGCACTCAGAGCATTGTTTACTTCTTATTAAGTGTTCTATTGGTTTAAATATAGAATAAATGAAATGATTTGAATGTAATGAACCGAGACTTTTAGGGAGATTATCTTGCACTTCGGGTGTGTCATGGGATTTATAAAGTCTAGCAGCCTAGTCAAACATTTTACTGGAGTATTCTGACTTCTTCAGTTTCATGGCATCACTCTTAAAAAGCTCCTGCTGAATTGGGGTCAAATCTATATTTAAGTTTAGCCATCAAATAATACTCACTCTTAAAAGCCTGAGATTGAAATAAGCCCTTCATCGCATTATCATAATGCTGCTTCAGTAACACTTAATTTTGTTGATAATTATAGGTAAATGATTGATACTCTTTTAATCATTAAATGATACTCCTGATTCTTTCTTGATGATTGGATTTCCTTCTATGATTACTTGGCTTATTACTGCTCTGTAGAATTGAAGACTTAATTAACTTCCTGCTAAAAATGGCTTTAGCTGAAATCATTGGAAAAGATGTTGCTCAGAAGCAGTGAATTTGTTTATAAGTCATCTTGGTTGCTTATCTTATTTTATTATTTGCCTAACGATTGTGCAGCTACATTTGATAAGAGTCTACTTGAAAGCTATGCAATTGAGCTTTGCTTTTGCACTTCTACTAATCTCCTCTTAAAGTAAAAATAATCAATATTAAGGTGGCTAAAAATAGATAATTGTTTAGCAAGAGATGAAGTTTATTTTCGTAGATTTGAATTAGAATCTTCAATATGCAACTATCTTTGGAGGAGGCTCGATTATGCATTTTTCATCAAGTTCTCAAATTTATTGTAAAATGTTTTGCTCATATCAGATAATAGACCATATATATATTTTATGAATTACAAAGATTTGTCTCTTGCTGAATTAAAGTTAAGCAGCGTATCAAATTTCTGGCTCTAGTTAAAATCTTACTTTATTATATCTTTATCAGCATACTCTTGATCATTCATTGGCAAAGCTATTTGCTCTTTTGAATTTAAATCAGTAATATTCTCTTAAAGACCAATCTTTGAATTTATTGTTTAACTTTTTAAGGGATCAAAATTATTAAATAAAGGTGAATGATTTTTGGTACCATAGTTTTCGAACTTCTTTTTATAAAGATTGCTCTTGATATGTAAAGATTAGCGACCGCCTTTCGATAGTTGCTAATAATTGATACTTGTAGCCAATTGTTTGAGTATTTAGCTTGGTCTTGCTACAAGCTTTAGTTAGTTCTAGTCACTTACTTTATCACTCTCTTTGTCAAAATTGACTTAGAAAATAAATTAATTTTTTAAGCATTAACTTAGCTTGCCTAATTATCTGTATGAAGCCAATAAGTATAATTATAGATATAAATAAGAGTTAGATTAATTATGAGATCTGTCTCGCTATAATTTCTTATTAGATCTTTTCCAATATTTCTTGTCTACTTTAGCTTGAGATTTAGGACTAAGTGATGGAGTCTGCCTCTATTAATTTAATAAGGGCTTCGAGTCTTTATTCTAGTTAAGTCTTTCCAAATTCTTGTATCTGCCAAGTATAAATTAAAAAGTAATCTTTTAATTGCCGATCTGAGGTAGGGCGTGATTGGTGGTTTGATAAAACAATTGAGTTTACCTGTCAGTTCCTATTTCTGAGGGCAACTATTCTCCCAATTAGCGATTCATACAACATTTTTATTTTTAACTTTTGAAATGTTAAACTAAATTCAAATCTATTCTTTCTTTTGAAATTCCTTTTTATACTTCCTACTATGGAATTATGTTTTGACCTCTATTTCAATGATAATAAATGATTTTAATTGTTAATTTCTTGTATCATTGTAATTTTGGTGATCTCCTCCTATATTATGATTGGAAGAGAGCAGCTTAAGCAATTTGTCTCTCTACTTCGCCAATTAAGTAATAAATGGCTATTTTAATATCTAGCCACCATTTTGGAAGAGTTATTGAATTAAGATTGCTCCTTCCTATTGGTTTGAGAAAGAAGGAGTGAGGATCGACTTGTTTCAAACTGAGTTTAGGTGAAGCACAGATTGTACTTATTGAAGTCATGCCACTTATACTTTCTTTCATTTTCCATGCCCTCCTCCTAAATTATAAAGAAAGAGTTTTCTATTACGTAAATTTGAATATGACTTGGAGGGTGCTATTCAATTTAGTTCTAAGAAAGCTTAAAATAATTTATCTTATCCCTCGTTGGGAATTAGACCTATGAGTTAGATGTTAGTTGCACTAACTTCTTGTCCAGATATTTTAGTCTTTCAGTGTGATTTCTAAGAGGCGACAATTGAAAGTAGTACTTATGTCCAGCTTTATCTATATTTTAAACACAAATATCTTTAATTAAAAGCAAAGATATTGCGAGCATTTTGCTCATCATTATTCGGACCTGAATATATACCCAAAAAATTAATTATTTCCAAATTTTTTATAAGTTTTTTTTTGACCTTTTATTACCTGAGGCGAGTGAAGATTATAAAATTGTATTTAAATAATTACGTTAACTATGATTTATTAAATTTTTATAGATTACCAAAAACTGAGAGCAGACTAGAGTGTTTACGATTACTGAGGCTCATTCTTTTAATGAGAACGAGGGGCTCTTCTATATGCTTTAATTTGCTGATTCCTTAGCTTTCCAATTAATCCACACCATCTGAGTATTCCCACAGTTAAGAAGGTAATCTGGATTAATCTGCAAACCTTTGTAAGGGTTTTTAGCTTTTATAGAATTTTGAGCTGTGCTCATTTCTTTATCTCTTTTATAAAGTTTCTTGGCTTTCGTTTTCTTGACAACTTTAAGTAATAATCCTTAGAAGAGTTCTTCCCATTAATTCATTATATTATAAGAAACTTAAATACAAATCTTAATTTTGTTTATAATTTGGTGCGTATGGTTCTCATTTTTATTTCCTTTTGCAAGCTTAGAATTGATGTTTTTATTCTTCAAAACAACATTCTTATTGCAATAGATAAATTTATTCAAGATGGGAAATTTTATTCATGAAAAAAAATATTTATATATAACACTTAGAATACTAGTTTTTAAAAATGTGATAGATTCTCAAGTTAAACTTTTAAAATAGGAAACTAAATATACTATCTTAATAAGGAAAAAATTTGGATATGCAAAAATTAATTTATCAAAACATCTCACAACAGATAAATGGTTAAAACTTTTTCCTTGATTTATTTAATATATTTTATACATTTTTTTAATTCTTATTCTGATTTTGTTTTGGTAAATTAGCACTGTTTCGCTAATCTGATGATAACTCCTTTATTTCATCCTCACTTTAAAATTGAAGTTTGGAAGTCTAGAGAACTTCATGAATAGGATTGATGTCATCTGAAAATGGAGTGATGGATCGCTATGGTGAGAGTATTACTTCTTACCTTACTTTAGATGATGCAACATCTCTTGCCCTCGACAGTCCCAAGCTTTACCTATCTCATTATTTAATTTAATGAATTTCGGTTATAATAATCTGAGTAATAGGGATTTGTGAAGTATTTCTTTTATTGAGAGTCACTATTCTTTTCACTATCCAACTAATCTCTAATGTCGTCATTAGGGTTTTAGCCCAACAAAGAGCCCTTATATTCTTAGCTTTATTATACTCTCTAATTTTTCTAATTAAGATTCATGCTCGAATTCCCGATCGCCCTACTCTACATAACGATATTCCCGTTATTCCTAAATACAAAACATAATCTTAGAATTTAAGATTCCTGTATTAATTTTCTCTGCTTTAATTTGAGGAAGAGAAAGGTCCTATACTCCTGTGGGTTCTCTCTTTCTCTTGAGTTTGCAATTTCTATCTCTAATTATTTGAATTCTTAAAGTCTCCTACTTGATTTCTTGATCATTCAATAAATATAATAAAGGTAATGAGGAAAATATAAGATCCTTTCTAAGTGTCCATCATTGTGAATAATAAATAACTTAAATTTTCTGTTTACAAAACTATTTGCTTTTATTGAAACTATTTTATTTCTTTCAACTTAACACACACACAGACATGCTATAAAAATGGGCTAATCTTAAACAATATTTTTATAAGTTTATATTTCTTCAATTTAGGTACTTTTTAATATTCTAGCGCTCCTCTCTTATAACGTCTCTAATTTCTCCTAAAATCTTCTTATAAAAGACCACTACTTTGTCATTCTTCATGTTATACTTCAAATTCTCTTTTAAAATAAGCACATTGGAAAAAAGATTTCTTTTTCCTCAGGACTCAAAGCGAAGGAAGTGGACTCATCTAAGTGCGATGATAAAATGGTGGATTAATTCTAAGGGGTATAATTTTACTGCTTAGTTTAGTTTTAAACACCAATTCTAGCATTTTGAGTATTGGCATTTCCCTTAACTTAAATATGCTTTTGGCTAGGGAAGATATGCAAAAAGAAAAATAAGGTATGATATGATCAGGTGGATTGTTAAGAGATTATCTTGAGTTGTGATTTGAGGAAGTGTAGAAATTCTTAGGGCGGTTTTTATTGCAAAGTAGAATAGCTGCCTGATGCATCCAATGATTGATACTTGAAATTAGAGGGTGAAGAAGGAGTCAAGCTGTTATGCATCTAGGCAGGTTAGAAAGTCTAATTGTAACTTTCCCCTTCTCCCAAATTAAATTAGATAAAATTCAAATCTGAAGCTTAAGGCTTAAGTATTCCTTTTTGCTTTAAAGAGGAAGAGGATTGGTTCATCATCTGTTTTTAAATTTGTGTCTTACCCTTCTTCTCACTTGAATTTCTACGATTTCTTAAAGTTGAAGCTTTTTGGCTTTTTGTTCAAATTTTATAAGTTATTCGAAGCATAGTCTTTTGAAGGAAGATTTTGTCTCTCACTGTTCTTCCCTTTCAGAGTCTTTGGCTTCTTATTATCTCTAAAGTTGCTAGTTGAAGCTTGGTTGCTTTGATATATGCATTACAATATAAACTTAACTTTGTTAATTGTTTCTTGTTTCATTTACTTTAATATCGTTTGCGAATTGAACTCTCTTGGGGCTCTTAGAAATTGACCCGTGTCTATAATCTATAGAGCCTCCTCTTCTATCCAAAGTGTTAGAGATATCCTCTTGAGGGATAGTACCAAATCCAGAGGATGAGTATATGCTCTCGTGAGGGTTTGATTGCATAGATTGTATTTACGAATTTGCTATAAGCGACTTATTCATAGTTTAACATATTCAAAATATAAAGTGCAAGTGACTTTTGAGACCTCTTATTTTAGTCAAGCTATTTCTAAAAGGACTGAATTTACTTCTGATGTTCAACTAACTCCTCTCGAGATGGGCTTCGGAGTGGGACGTAATTGATAGGCTGAATATTCTTTTGGCTTTCTCTTAAAGAATTCTTTTAGAAGGTGTAATTGAAGGAGGAGTTTGGTGATTCATCTCTTGAGTACTCCTCACTGAGATCTCTAGGTTGGCTTTATCGCGAGTAGTCTTGAGAATGAGAGGTTCGAGGAATGGAACTCAAGTTTCTTCCTCCTGTCTTAATGTTCATAAAATTAAGATTCATTCTAAGAAATTTACAACATCGTTTCTCCATCAATAAGTTCGACAACAGATCCTTCGCGATTATGCTTAGTCAAGCTTCTGCGCCTTCCTCTTTTCTGAAACTTCTCTGCCTTTTGAATCCTTCTAAGGAGTAAAACTTCTTCTTGATGAGTTTCTATCATTTTAGAGCCAAGGATTTAGTTTGCTCTTAGAATTTTTCCAATGCATAGTATTTGGCTCTTCATCTTAATATAAACACTGTAAAATAATATTTTTCCTTTATTAGATCTTCTTTGTCTAGATAAGAATCGTCCAGCAAATTGTCGTATTGTGTTAGTTTCTTGACCTTCAAAATAGCCAGGTTCTTTGAGAAAGATAATTTTAACTTCCTCTTTTTAAATGCTCTATCATAAATTAAATTGGTTGCTTGTTGGCTCTGAAGACATTCACAGTTTCTTAGAAATGGTCAAACATTTCTTTGGAGCATTTCTTCAAATCAACTAGCTTTAGTCCCTGATTGAGGAGTAAGCTATCTGCAATAGATTGCTAAGCATTCTGATTGAATTTGTATAAATCACTAATGCTCAAGTATTAGAGTGTGGTATTCTTTTCAAGCATATTCCTAAAGGCTCTCAGTATGCCTATATCTACCAAATTATAGGCAACATCAAGGTACCTCAACCTTTTATTATCAAGAGCAATAGTGTCGAAAATCTAGCTCAATCCTGTTAGAGATAAGGAGTTCGAAGCTACGTGTAGCTCCTTAAGAGCGGAACGAGAGTTTTGCAGTAGGTTCACGAACCACTAGGCCCCATCATTATCTATCGAGTTATTATTCAAGAAGAGAGACTCAAGTCGATGATTGTCTTTTAAAGACTCTACTAAAAGTTAAAGACCCTTTGTTCCTATTCTATTTCCACTTAAATTCAAAGACTTCAGTTAGGATTTCTAAGCGCTTGAAAATACCAGACCCTATGAGATAAAAAGACATCCACTCATTCTAATATCATTATCTTGGAGAGATATTGATTCTATCTTCTTATTTCCTATGATTAGCTCTTGGAAATTTTTCAAATGAGCCTCAGATAAGTGCATTTAATCTAACGACAAATGCCTCAATTTACTCTAAGAAAGTAGACCGAAAAGTAAATTTATATTCTAGGCACTGATTGCACTACAGCCTTTGAAAATTAAATTTTAAGCTTTGATTGTTAGACTTGACTTCTTAGACACTGATTTCAGGTCTTTGAATAATTCTCCAAGACTGATAATGGATGGCTTCTTTAAAATGTGAATATGATCCAAAATTTCAATTGAATGCAGCTCTTCTGAGTGATGTTCCTTTAGTAAAGTGAATATTTCAGTCAGCTTTTGTGAGGTAATCAATTCACTTTAATTAAGAATTACCATTTGTAGATATTTATTGATGAATGTTGCAATCCCAAATCCCAAACGTCTATATTGGTAAAGTTTAAATGAAAATTTTCAATCCATATTTATGTTGCACTATCCTCTCTCAATATATTGAGCAAAGCCTCATATCTGCTCGCTAAGCCAAAGCTTACTCCTTAAATGACTAGACTCTTAGCCTTTTTCTTGTAAAAACTGTCGATTAAAATGTCCTAATGCTTTTGAATCTTCTTTCTCTCTTTCAAACTGAATTCTATTGTTTCATCTGCTACATTTTTATCATCAAAGATGGTTGCTGCATTTTAATTTTTCCCCTTCTTGTCTACTTTATTAACCTATGGTGCAATGTTTTCTTTAACAGTATTCGTTTAGCTATTTTCATTCCCTTCAAATTTAGTGCCTCGTCGTTTTTATTTTAAAGTAACCTTCTATTTAAATGAAAATTTATGAAATTAAATCTGAGGTTGCTGTTAGTTTGATGTTGCCTGCATTTATCGATTTTATATGATAAAAATTTAAATTCTTATTTGAATTATTTTCTCCAAAATAAACCACATAGAGATCTCACCTACTTTTAATTATAAATTTAAATGGAATTATGTCTTAGATATCTTAATTATTCTGATTAATAATTGATAATTTAATAATTTGTAAGCATATAGTGTAAATTTGTTATATTTTAAGTTGATAGAAGAAATAAATTAAGAAATATTTAATGAGGAACAATTCTCGGCAAGTGAGATTCTCAGAGGATTCTGAAGATGATTAGGCCAGACCTATCAGAGTAGATAGTTTGGATTTTACCAATAGAGATGCCTACAAGAAAGAAAGTGGCTAAAATTAAAGTAGCACAAAGCTCCCTCAAGATACTTTAATTTAATTTTATAACAAAGTAAATTCCAATAAAAATTAATTATTTTTATTAGATTCTTACTAGGACTCAACAAACTAGAAAAATCATAATCAAAATTCCTCATCATCTTCGATAAACAGTAAATGAAGTAAGTTCAATCAGAAGGCAAGAAATTTCACTAAATCTAATAGCAACCTTCAAGTCATAGAATAATTTTATTTCCATAATTTAACTTTAAATTTAAAAGTTAACTTAGTGGAACCAAAGCAAGCTCATCAATCTTCTGATAACATTGAATTGTCTTAAAGAAAGAACTCCAATGCTTAAAATAAAGTAATCATTAATTTTTACCTCTATAATTTTGCTTAAAATTAATTGGCTCCATACATTAAGAACAAAAATTTAATTGAGAGCTTGAAAATTCCGAAAGACGATGCAAGGAATTTGAAAGTATAGTTTTTCCATTCGGAAGCAAATCATTATTTTTATCCAAACAGACGTGTGAGCTAGACTTTCATCTCCTCTTTCAATCCGAATAAAAATGCAGGTCAGTTTCAACCCAATTAAAGATAGTCAGCTAAGTTTGAGGAGCTTTAAAGAGAAATGCATAATCAAAGTGCTTCTTCTAACTCTAAATTAAATGGAGTTTTAATAATAAATGATTGTCCATTCACTCATTATAGCTGAGAATTTAATAGAAAATCAAATTAATTTATATATTAAATTAAAATGGAACAAATCAGAGACAAATGAAGTGAGTCAAATTTAAATAATTATTACACCATTCGATTCAGAATGGAATTCTAAGAATTTTATATCCTTGCAACTTTTGTGTGGGAGCGATCAGTAAAGAGTTATAAGAGACACAAAATAAAATTGAAATGGAAGGAATTGTTGATTGCGTGTATCATATCTCGCTTCTGAGAGGTGCTAGGCGATGATGATTAAAGAAGAAACCCATATTAATTTTAAATAAGCTAATGAACAAGCTGCAGATGAGGGGGTGAATCTGCGATTTCAACTGACACGAAGTTGCAACTCTCCATTTATTATTTTAACCAATCACCGATTTTAATTTAATTTTCTCCGATAAATTAATTGAGTTAGACAATAGCAACGAAGTTCGATTTTAAAGCAAGCGAGAACTGTTGCATATCCGACTGAGAAAACTTCTCCTATAAAACCTTAGACGTCAGAGCTGAAAAGAATAGAGACCTATCTAAATTCATCCAAAGATGTTAAGAATCTGCTCTAAGATGCAAAAGCATTTTAAATCCCACATTTCGAAAATATGGATACAAACCTAGTAGATGAGATAAGGTAAATGTATAAACAAAATCTCAGATAACTTTAAATTGAAAATGAATCTAATCTAGGAGGAGCCAAGGGGAAAAGTTTTGGTAATGGAGGAGCCAGCTCTAAAGGTTTTTCGGGATGGTAGATTATTTCAGACATTCTAAGTAAGTTTCCAAAGCATGAGTCTGTGGCAGTAGCAATCAAGAAACTCAAAGACTAAGCTGAGTAAGAACTTTAAGCTAAATTAAAGGACGAGAAAAAGAATAAAAAGCATCACAAACACAAATAAGGCTTAGTTATATATTATCAAGCATTTTATTTTTAGTTACCCTTGCAGATTTCAAGACCAGTACTGATTTTGGAGATAAACCATCACATCTAAAGAGCATAGAGTTCAACTATAATCAAGCTTTCTACTATAAAGAAGGAAAATTTAAGCGTTTGAAAGAGTTGAATAATTCTTAGTAAGATTGGATGAATAGGTTTCTAGTGGGTCAAAAGTTAAAGTAAGCATCTTATAGGAGATAAGATAGATTGACTGATAACAGTATGGATATAATGCTTAACCCAGGATCAAGAATAATAAACTCAGCCACTAGGAATGGGAGAATGAAGAGAGAAGATTCCTTGTAGAGTCTTTTGACTGAAAGCAAGAATTCAAGCATTAAGAGTCTGGAGCTTGCTATGAGAGGCAAATAGTAGCCTTAGAAATTGCAAAGCAGCTAAGTTTTTAAAGCTGAAAAAAATAAGCAGTAGCTATCAATAAGATTTTAACTTAATCATTCAAATTATTTTCTATGTGATAGATATAGTTTAAGGTACCGTTTAGAAAGAAAGAGCCCTGAGCGCTGGAGGATCAAACTTTTCAGCTTCGAGAAAGGTCAGCAGTTAGAGAAATTTGAAAATAGAGCAGAACAGGTTTTCCAGCCAAAAGTAAATTGCATATTTTCATTTAAGTAGAGTAATTTAGACTTGGTATAAGAAGATGACCACAAGTTTATTGATTAGTTTTAAGGCCTAAAGTCCTATATCAAAGAATTCATAGAAAAAGAAAGACTTACACTAAGAAAAGCGGGGCAGAGTATCTCCGAAACATAATTGAATAAGTAGAGAGCTAGAAAATGTTTTTGAGTAAAACTAAAGAAGAAAATGAGGGCAATCATAATTTCAGGACATTATTTTCAACGATAGGAAAGAAAAAAGGAGGTTTCCTAAAAGTTTCATCCAGAGATACGAAGTAAAATAGAGAGATTCAATCTAATGAACTCCTTCAAAGTGAGAGTGAAGTACAAAATCAGAAGTTTTAGACAGTTTAAAGCAATCTGTACACAGACTCTATAGATTTAATTTACATACTCTCTATTTTCTATCAATAATTCGTAAATGCAATTTAGAGATATACATGATCCAGCTCATGCAGATGAAGAAGCCCTCTTTTAACTTTGAGTGCATTTTCTCCTAAAAGTGTTTACAACATAAATTCTAGCTTGATATAGCAGCAAAATAAATAAAACTCGAGAGCAATTACAACTTCTAATTCCAACCTATACAATTACAGGCAAAAATATTCGCAAGAGAGATATGATAATAGATATAGAGACATGAAAAGTGTGAGCACTTCTTTATCAAGAAGAGATTCAGTGAAGCGAAGATACAATAGAGTTAAGGAAGCCTAAAGATAATTCTTTGGTTCCATTTAAAACTCTTATGCTTACCCATTTAAACTATTCATTTTTATTTAGTGGAGGATTGAATTCGGGCTATCAATCTAATATTCTACTTTCTAAAAGAGAGGAGTAGAAATACCTTAATGAGTAATAGCTTGGCAATAAAGTTGTAAATCATTATCAAGAAGGAAATATTTCAGCCATCACATTTGAGAAAAACCACCAGCATGAATAAAATCTTCAAATAAACTTTAATTTATTTTTTTTCAATAATCTTGCTTAGACAGAGTCAACTAATGGCAATCTAAATAGCTTTATTTAGCAAAAATAAAGAATTAAATCTGCTTAGATGGCTATTCAAAATAAAAATGCATAAACTTTGCAGCCTAAAAACGCGAGCATAGAGAATAGTAAAATCCAAACTCTCATTACGAAGCAGATCACTATTAAACCTACTACAGTGACATAATCGATATTGAATTATTATTTTTGACTTTTCAAGGATATCTTAAAGTTATCATAACAATAACAATTGCATTTATTTATATAAATAAGAGCTCTGAATAAAAGCTATAGTCTTAGTATGCTTCCTTTGAAAACTATTAAAAACAGCACGCCGATAAACTGAATAGAGAGGGTATGTTCAGGAGAAATATCAATCAGACTTATGAAAAAGATTTATTATTTCCCAATTCGATTTGTATATCCTTACTTTGCTTTAAAGATTCAGCTAGAGAATTGGGAGATGAAGTGTCTGATCAACGAGTTTATAGTCAGATTAATGATTTCAAGAGGAAAATGCGTCCCTATCTATAGCAAAGTTCCAAAAGCAATCCAACCAAACTTCAAAATTTGGCTTTGTTTGTGCAAATAAATTCCTAGAAATACCAAAGAAACCAACCACTCAATACTCTCAAGCCTCTCAAAGAGAGCAATCAAAGCTGGAAACCTAAAATCTTGAGCCAAAGTTTAGTTGTAGATTAATTCAACAACGTCTCTTCAGATCAGCATAGAGAGAAATAAAATTCAAGGAGTTCTGTCATGAAATTAAAATAGCAAGAAGAATAGATAGCAGTAGAATACTAAGATAAACAGCAAATGCAATAAGTTAATATTTACAAATTGATAATGATTTTTAAATATTTTATGAATTGATTTACAAAATTAAAATCTTAATCGGAATTGAAACTTTATGTTATAAAAGAAGTGAAAAATTTAATTAGAAACTTAAAATTTTTATTTACATTGAGAGAAATAAATTATATTGGTGGTATTTTAATTTGGAAAAAGGGAGAAAATGTTTTCTTGTTTATGATATCAAAACTCATAATTAAATAAATGAGAAAGTTCGACCAGGAAGGTAGTGTTAAATTTTTATTAATTTTAGTTGAAATCTGCTGTGAAGCGATATTAAAATGGAAGAAACTTATAAGAGGCCATGTTTTTAAGAGCTCAACCATAGTCTCTGTCAATACATCAATAAAATATATTAACATCTACATTAACAAGTTTTTTTGTAATTTAAAGTATATTTAACTAGGAATGTTTTTTAAACATTCTTTTTTATTATAGGAATCAAAGAAAATTGCGTCAGCCAATTATTCCTCCCAGTGTTTTGACGATTTCATACATAGGTAGTTAACAGCATCCTGAAAACAAATCCTTTATAACTGAGTCATAAATCAATGCAATAAATCAAACTGATTTAGCATCAATTCACAATGAAAAGAATAATCATAAGTTTAGAATATGTGAATTAGAGAAGATTCTTATTCTCTACAAAAATTTATTTCTTATTTAAATCATTAGCAAATATTTCTGAAAAGATCTTTTTTAACTCTATATATTAGAAAATAAAATATAATTTTAAGATTAATTATTAAATTTACAAAAAAATGACATATTGTAAATCATTTTAAGTAAATAGCATTAGATATAGATTTAAAGCCACCTGTATTTCGAACTATTCCTTTTAGGATTTTTTTCTAAATAATATCCCCGCATTTTTTGTATTGTCAAAAAAATTAATTTAATAAGTCTTTGAAAGAAGAAAAGTAGGCCCAACCCTCATAATAATTTATATATTAAAACCTTATTTCGATGGAAGTCTATATCTCAAAATATTTTATTGCTCCTTTTTCCCTCTTCTCGATATGAAAACTGATATAGATATCGAGAAAAAGTAGCCAAAATTAAGAAGAAAATATATTTCTTTAGATATTTATACTCCAATAATTTATATTTTCTTTAAAAAAGAGTAAATTTAATAAATCTGATTTAGAATTTCGAAGAAATTGATTTTCAATGGATTAAAAGTTTAGCCCGATGCTATTTAAAAGCATTTAAATTTTGATTTCATTTATTAAAATGAATGAATAAATGATTTTAATAATCAGCTATTATAATTTAAGCATTTTTTCCTGATATGAATAAACTTCTGCTTTATCTTTTATTTATTGAAATATGGATATCCTTTTTATGTATAATGTAATCTTATTAAATAGGAGTGATATAATTGAGTTAAATTTTATTAAGATGTACTAGCAGAGAGAGTAGAATTAATTTGTATCGAACCTGTAAGCAAAAGTCCAAACCCAGAACACCATAGGATATCAGCGTAATAATTTAAACCAAAACTAAGAACAAAAACAACCAAGAGTAAAACTCAATTTCAAAAACTAATATCGAATCATAAATCATCACATACTTTTCAGAAGGTAGACCTCATCCAGCTCTCCAAAGGAATTGCACTCTTTCAAGCACTCACTTGAGCTATAATTATTTGCCATTAAAAATTTACGAGTTTAAAGCAGCTCTTTGATTTCTTTAACTCAGGTTCAAGAATAATTAGAAAATACCTGCAAAGTTTCTAATGATTAAATATATTTTGCAATCTTTATAGCTACTCATTTAGTATGAAAGCCCACTTATACAAAAGCTAAATGAACTTCAAAGGCAAAGTTAAGCTGTTTAGACTATTCACCAGTCTTAAAATAGCACGAATACTATTTCAATCCAAGATAGAACACATCAAAGGAATAATAGCAGCTTAATCACTTCAGTTCAAATCAATAATAATTTATAATTATATTTTTATTTTCAAAAAGAATTAGACTCCTGGAATATGATGATGCAGGAACTTCTATAGATTCTAACATCTCTTGTTGAAAAAGCAGAGCAATTCGACATAGAAAACACTATCTCTAATTACTTTTTAAGTGAGCTTCTTTATGTTTCCTGCGCACTTACGCCACAGGTAATCACATTAAATAAGTAATTAACTTAATTCTTAGAGCTTTCTATGCGCAGCAGCTAAGAAATGCTTCTTTCTACTGCTGAGACGCAGCTCTGACATAGATAAAGTTCTGTAATTCTATATCTAACGATTTTTCAACTCTCACTTCCCTTCAGAGTAAGTTAGATTTAACATGATTTTTTTATATTCTCATTGGTTTAAACTTTTGCGTTTATAGTGTTCAGTTAGTAGTGAATGCTATAAATATGCTTCTTGAAATCATAAAGACTGAAACCATCCAATTCTTCGACAGGAAAAACAGACCCTCTTTTGTAAAGCTGCTTGAAAATACTGTCATTTATTTAAATGACTTAATTTTGATGATTAATTGTCTTAAGAGCTCATCACATAAGAAAAACCCTTTAGAGCAATGCAAACCAGCACGCTTATCAAGGACTTTCCCCATAGTAGCTTGAGCAATCAGAGGGACTATTTTCATTGCTTAATGCAATAAAGTTGCTGATAGTAGAGTTGGTAAATGTGTATGTTGAAGAAATGATAAGAGTCATTCGACTTATGAATGAACATAATAAACAGATGATGATAGACTTGATTGAAGGTTTGGATTAAAACCCACCAGTCCCACTTAGCAAATCTAAGATCACATTCGCCAAGCAGTAGCAATAAATCTAAGCGAGAATAAGGCAGGAACTTCTCAAGAAAGGGCCTGTTTAAAATTAACTTAGCAATTCGAAGGGCTTTGCTTTTGATCAAATTAAATTGCAAATTATTTTTAACTTTTTCTAAAATAAACCACTATTATTTATTGATATTTTCATATAAACTTTAAAAGACAAGTTAAATTCTATTCATAAAGTTCGTTTAAAACTAATTACTTGAGAGTTTATTAAAACCGAAATATGACCAAATTTTGACAGAATTTAGATTTCTTAAAATTTATACTCTGAATAAAATAAATCAAGGCCAAAGAAATCAGAATTCTTTGTACAAGTCAGTATAATAATAAAATCAGTAGTATCAAAGCTCAAGCTCCTAGTTTGCAGGAATATAAACTGAAGAAGAGCAAGGCAAATATAAATGAAATCAAAGTATCTGTTTTATACAATATAGGCTATGTTCCTACAGTTGTCTCTAACACTGCTTCCACTTCTGGCTTTAACTTTCTTCGTTAGTCAAGCTTAGAGAGCACTCTTGGTAATCCCTTTAAACATTTGTTATCCACAAATCTCTATAGCACCATAGGAAATTCAACTTTGGGTGCAACTTAATAAGCCTTTAATTATTGTATAGTTTAATAAAGATAAAAATAAGCTACTTAGGTCTTTACTGATGTAGAAAAATCTTTAAAGGGTTAAATTAAATTCGCATAAGAAGAAGAAATATTTAAGTAAATGGTGCTCAGATTTGAAGATGGTGGTATTCAGACTTTCAAATCCATGTTTGAAGCCCTTTGGAATATTTATAAGAATTTCAGTGGTCACTTTTATTTTTAATAGACAGATTGAGTCTATAGAAATAAAAGACATGAATAGGTTCATTCAATTGATCCTCAAGAATACATTTATTTAAATTCAAATCAAAGAGTAAAAATTAAGAATATTTTCAGCTAAGCATTTAAGCTCACACCAATACCAGAGCTAGACTCTAATCACTTGAAAGCTTAATAGTTCAATATTGAACCAAAAAGAGTCCCACCTACAAATCATATGCTTGACCTCATCTTTGAAACATTGCTGATAATTGCTGAATCAACTAATATTACTCAAGTTATGCTCCCTCAGTTCCTTTTTAATTATTTCTTAATCCTGAATGCACTCTTTCAGATTCCAATCATAAGGAATCATCTGGAGATCTTGATCTTTAAAGCCATACAGATCAATCATTTTCATACGCCATCACATTAGAAAAATAATAGCACCGAAACCTATGGGAATCTCGAAAGAGATAATCAATAAAAAATTTATTTCAAACATTTCATTATTCAAAATTTTATCAACAATCTGTGGAAGATAATGTGCTGAAAGTGCTAGTTTACTATTTAAACAAGAGGAACCAAAATTTCATGGAGACTTTGCTATTGATGATAACTATTTTCTTGTTAAAAGACTCAAGCAAAACTCTTTCTAAAGATTTCTTGGAAGAACTTGTCGATAGTTTACTAGATTTTTTTATCCCAAATTCATTTAAAATATTATATTTTTAACTTTGATTTGATAAAACGAGAAGAGATGAAAAACTTCAAAAATCAGGCTTTTGAGGTTTTGATAGTTGTGCTTAGCAACATAGAGCCACAGCTTGAATAGAGGATAAGGTAATCCAATATTATAGAGCCAGCAGCTTTACAAGATAAAATATTGAACAAGGTTGAGTTTAAACAGATACCTTTTATTGAAGAGAAGAAGAATAGACTAATATTTAATCGAATGGAGGATCCTATTTCCTTGCCTGAAGGAATTCTATATTTCAAGCCTTCAAGAAATCCTCATACAACTGCTGCTGCTAATTAGAAGTTTAATGGAAGTACTATAAAAATTCAAGATTAGAATCGAGTTGTGAATCGAATTGGAGCAGGCTCTGATTCAAAGCTACCGTCATACTAAATCACATAGCAAAGTGGAAGCAATATTAAAAGTTATTAGGACATTCTCAGGATTAATAATGTTAATGATGACAAGAATAAAGTTGCACAAAGTACTACAGAGTATGCGAGAAGTAGTGAAATAAATACTAGAATGAATCCTGCAGTGAATAGGTACCAAGATGGTAGCTTATTTGAAGAACTTAAAGCGATAAACGAGAAGGGATATAAATCTTAATAAAATGAGCAATAGAACTATCTTTAAAACCAATAAAAAGCTCTGCTTTAGTTTGAACAGCGAAACTTTTCAACAAATAAAGTGTATTTTATTAAATCGATTCTAACTCTTTGCTTATCAACAATGATTAAAGAGGATCTGTCTAAAGTTAAATTCTCTTATAAGAATAGCAAAGAGCACATTTGTAAAGGCCGCAGATACTTACTAAATCAGAGATTTAGCAGCAGAATCAGAAAAATAATAGCCAATATTCGACGGTTAACTAGAGTCCTTCTGGTCTCTAAGGATAGTCTTAGTCATTTATGTTCCCCCAGCAGAATAATAGTGTGCAAAAGTCATCATCATTGTAAAATCTTCAAGAGAGCCAATACGGAAATGAATAGCTAGTTTAGAAGGGAGCTCCCCATTTGAGAATGAAAAGATATGCTCTTGCAGGAGTAATGCCAAACTATCCTGGAATAGGAAATGGAATGCAATTTGGAGCAGCTCAGTTTAATCAACCAGATTATTGATTTTAATCTTCTTCGACTTTGTTTAGATGATGTTAATCCTGCGATAGTTGACCACACGCCTTTCTTATCTTCCTAGCCAGTAATTAAAAATGCTTAAATTCGTGGGGTGCCTCTAGCAGGTGGATTATATCAATAGAACAGTAAGATTTCAGCGCCTTTAAAGGGATTCAGTGACTAAGAATGGGATAGAGCTCTCAATAATTTGTGAAATCCTAGATTATTTATTATACTTTTCTAATCTGATGAAATTTTATTGAATTTACCTCAAGAGTTTTCTCTATTTTAGTCTAATATAATATTAAAAACAACAAATGTAGTCCTTAGATTCTTAAATTGAAGTTAACTCTCAAGAACTGGATCAAAAATTGGATTCTCAAGTTTTGGAAAGGCATACTTTAATTAAATGACCTTTAATTATACTATTGTTCTAACCATTCTCAGCAGATATGGGATAGAGGTAGTCACTGTTCAAGACTTGAATGAGCAAGAGAAAATATATCTGTCTCAAGAAGGAGGCTGGCTTTGCTAAGGTAACTTATGTCAAGGATGCAAAAGTGGCCAAAAATTAGAAGATGGGTTACTCAAAAACGACTAGCCTGACGAAAAGGTCCACCATTGATTTAATAGCTAAAATATTATTTAATTGCGAAACTTGCGAGAGTTATGTGATTTGCGATCAATGTCAGAAAGCATACTACACCCCTCATTTTCATTCATTAAAGTAAGTTACTCTGCAAGATCTAAAGCTACTTCAGCCAGAACTTTACTCAGATGGATATAAATGCTCTTGTACCAAATTTCATAGATTATTTAATCCTTGCTTAAATAAGGAAAATAATTTTTATTTCAAGGTTGTAGAAACTCCAATAAGTCATTTGAAAAAGGACAAGTTGTAAAGCATAATAATTCTAATGAACTGTTTGGATACTAAATTATTATTTATATTAATTTTACGAGCCTATCTATAAGCAATTCTATTGTCTATCTTGCCTTATGTTTTATAGGATTCAAAATTGAAGGTCGTATGATAATTTATTCGTCAAAAACATTATTTTAAGCCAGACTAATTATAGTTGGCAATTAATTATTTGGTAGTTGGAGCATGTTGAGTGATAATAAAATTAATATAATTTTATAATAATATATTATGAATGCGCCAAATCCTTCTATTTTAATGGCTATGTGAGTTAAAATTAAACTCAATGCATGTGGGTCGAAAATTAATTTTAATAAAGAAGAACTCTCGTATTTTCTCTCCTTCGGTGAGTGAAATGCTGTCAAAGAAGATTGTGAGACCAATATTTGAATTTAACAATCTATCATTGATTATGAATAAATACTCATTAATATTGTCTATTTTCTTTACTGATTCGAAAATTGACTAAAATTATAAAGACAAGTTAATTAATGGTGACTTTAACTTACAAGATATATAATTAATAATAAGTAAATAATGGTCGAGAGTCGTGACGACTATTTGTATAACTATTTCAAATATAATTAATTAGTTTTCAAATCATAATTTTAAGGAGGAAAAAATATAAAAATCTTCTAAAGAAAGTATCAAGTAAATATTATTTAAAAACCATGATATTTTAAGAAAAATGAATATGGGCTGCAGCATATATGCAATCAATTGACAGTACTTTCTCTCAATCAATTAAATATTTTACTTATAATTAATTCTATGTGGAAAAACTTTAAAAGTATTTCTTACAGATTATTAAAATTTTGTGAAATCTAGTTTTTTTGGTTTTTATCTTTGCTCTGAAAGCCTTCTCTAAAGCGAGAGAAAAATTTATGATATTTAAAGACTTATTAAATGATTGGAATACTAATTATCTTTTATAAGCAATGCTAATGCAGGTTCATTTTTTTAATTAAAAATATATTCATAGTTATTTCACTTTTTCTCTCAAAACAAAAATTTAAATACGATAATCTTTGTGAAATAGGTAAATAAAAGAAAGCTAAACCTATTCTGAAGATTAAGCTACTTTATTTAAGGATTATTTATTAAATTAAAAAAAAAATTATCTTGATAAAATTATACTCAGTTGGCGTTTTTTAACTTTCTAAATTCTAAATAAAGGAATCTGAAAAAATCAATTTGGTTTTTTATTTCAATTAATTAGCAATAAATATCCCCTCTCTCTTCCAACACTCTTATTTGATTTCTCCCTAAGTATAAACCTTAGAAAGGACTTCCTTGTTTAAATGATTTGCCATTCCAAATTTTGTCATTATCTAACTTTCTTTGCCTTCATTTAAAAAATACTTCTTCAGGCAAGAGTGAAATTTCAATTTTCTGATAAATAATTTTTTAGAGTAAATTCTAAATTTTATTGCAATAAGCAATGAATGTTCGGAAACAAGCTATTCCTTCCTATTTAATAACTTACTATGGATGAAGTGCTTAAATTTAACATGAACTTCCTTGAATCTCAAATAATTAGTTTTTTCATTGTTATAATTTAATAAGAGCGGCTGAATTCGAAAGTGAAATGACCTTAATTATATCATTCTATTTTTGACAAAGTAAGACCTTAATTGAATTATAAATTATTTTAAAGTAAGAAGTTAAATAGAGTAGCAAGTCTGGTTAAGAAGATTCTAGCCACAGAGAAGATAAGATGCTTGATTCACTGAATTTCGAGTGCCCTATTTGCATGATGACTACCTTCAAGCCCCAAGAGTGCTCTTCTTGTTCTGCATTTTATTGCCAAGAATGCGTTTAAAGTATTTCGGTAAATAAGAATAATGAAAAACCTATTTGCCCTGTATGCAGGTAGCTTCTTAAACTGAATCCACTCAACAAAAATCTGTAGAAAATCCTCAGTGAATAGAAAATGGCGGGCTGTCCTGTCAAAGACTGCCAAGGCTAAGGCAAAAAGATAAAGTACTCAGACTTGCTGAAGCATTTCACCAGCGGGAGATGTACTGGCTAACTTGATATATCCTGCCCTCTCAAATTTAAGATATTTTATTTGATAAATGTGAATAGAAGAAATTCAAACTCTCTGAGATAAATAAGCATGCATCTACATGCACAAATGTCACTTACAAGTGCAATACTTGTGAAGAAGTGTCTCATTTTAACTAGGAGACTATGGCTCTTCATGATTTTAAAATCTTATTTTGATTGTACTGTACAGTTTAGAAATCAAATTTAGTAGCTCAAGGCAATATTATGTATTATGTATTATTAATTTTTGCAGAACTCGAGGAAGCGAAGAGATAAAAAGTTGTATCGGAAATATTTTAAATGCCTGAGATAGTCTTTTGTAGAATCAATTTTTGAAAGACTGAGAGAGGGAGCAGAGGTTCGTTAAAGGCAACTCGAATTTGAATTAGGCCTTGATGATTAGCCTTATGAAGAATCTAAGAATAAACAAATGGGATCTCTCAATTAAATTATAATCAAATATAAAATTAAAAATTTTTCCTCAGAATATCGCTCTAAAATTAAACTTTGAATATAAAGATGAATATGTTTTTTTTAGAGGGATCTTAATCTAAATCTGTAGTTGTATCAATTCACAAAAATCCTTTGAATAATGTTTGAATTTTCATTATCCGTTGATGAGATTCACATATAGAGAGATTAAGGAATACTACAATTTTGGACAAGGTGCTTCCTGGCGATGTGACGCTGTTCCTTTTGATTATTTATTCATAATTATCTACATTTTTTTGATAAGTGCAAGAGTGGTCCCCACATTCTATTAAAAAGAGCATTAAATAAATTTAATATAAGTAATATTCAACCTACTTCCATAGACTAGATAGACTATAATGCAATGAAATAGTTACACATATTTATAATAATGTCTTTCTATACAGCTGCATATTTTGTAGTTATGATCTGTGCTTGAAATGCTACAATTTTAGCATAAATATAATTTTAAATCAATTTATGATTCACAATTACTACGGAGATGTTCATATGCACAAACTTCAATAAGTGAGGCTGATTGACATCATTAAGAAGAATCCAGGATCTCAAAAATATTTATTTCTTTTAGTTCATTATTTATTAGTAGGATATAGAAATGGATATAAGTGCGATGCTCACTACATGAATAAAAAAATTATTTTTAAAAAAATAAAATGAAAGGGTGTATGACTTTAGGAAAATTATAATCAGATCCAGATTCAATAATTTATCATGATCCAGTCGCGAAGTTTAACTTGTGTTAACCCTGCGTCAATTCATATAGAAAATGATAAATCAGCATAAAATCCAAGAATTATTTTGATTTCGTTACAAATTAAAAAAAGTATATCAATGTAAATATTAAAATTGAATAATAGGGTTTAAAGAAAGGATAGATGATTTTTATTATATCAAAATTGTTTAATAAATGATAAGTTTAAGAATTAAACTCTCATAAAATATAAAATATAAATTGAGATATCTAAGGATAAGAAGGTCATCAGATAACTACTTTAAATTGGACAAAATCATAAGGTGAGGTAAGTACTCATTTTAAATTTTTAAGATACGGTTTATTAATCGTTCGAGAACTCTCTCTTTGCTTCTTTACAAAGAATTGATGTGCACATCTTGAAACTTAGAAGTGGGATGAGGAACAGCTGCAACTCCTAACTTTCTCATCTGCAAAGCAACTTTCAAATGCGAGAGTATAGTGCGCGCTGGCACTCTCAACATTTTTTGCGATGGAGTTGATGTTGAGAACTGGCTATTACTACTGATAAGGGTGACTACATCCATACCTTAGAGTCAAAATGAAACTGAGATAGGATGTGTAGTTATTTTTGAGTAATTTCGCGTTTGACTCGCATGATTATAAGTATTAATAAAGAAATTAATTATACACAACTTATTTTCACTTTCTTATCATATTATGGGGGGATAAAATCTCAAAATATAAAATTAAAACTCTTTAAATTGGCTTAAAGCTGATTTTCTGCCCAGTAATGTAAATTTGAGATCGACATCACTATATTATAACCAATAAGTGATTTAGAATAAAATCAACTCAAATAGTCTTAATTTACTTCACTATTTCGAAAACTTGCTAAAAATTAAAAAAATAGGAGAAAAATTAATTTAAGCGAAAGGATATAAGATATAATTAATTTTCTAAGAAGGAGAATAATGGTAGAGCGCAGTGATTCTTTCATCCCAAACTATTTAAAGCATCAAATTTTAGATTTAATTAAAATATTCAATGATTAAATACTAAAATACATTAAAAAAGTGTCAATAACTAAGCATTAAACGGAAATCAATAATATTTAAAGAAAACAAATGAAAGATGCAAGATATTCTCAATCAAAAGTACATAATTTCTCTAAATCTCTAGGGATTTATTTAAAATAAAGTTTCTTTAAGAATTATCTTCAGATTAAATTCTAAATTTTATTGCAATAAGCAATGAATGTCGGAAACAAGCTATTCCTTCCGATTTAATCAATTACGAAGGAGGAAGTTCTCAAATTCAATATGAACTTACTTGAATCTCAAATAATTAGTATATTTACAATAAAAATTATAAGAGCGGCAGAATTCGAGAGTGAGATGACTTCAAATTATATGATTTGCTCTATTTTGACAAAGTAAGACTTGCTTAATTTAATATTTAATTATGTCTTTAAGTAAGAAGTTAAGTAGAATAGCTAAGATAAGTCTGATGATGAAGAAAATAGCCACAGCGAAGACGAGACGACGAATTTTCTGGATTTTAAGTGTCCCATCTGCATGATGACCACCTTCAAGCCCCAAGAGTGCTCCTCTTGTTAAGTATTCTTCTGCCAAGATTGCGCTGAAAGTATTTCTGCTAAGAAGAAAAATGAGCAGTCGACTTGCCCCATGTGTAGAAACCAGCTCAAACTGAATCCACTCAACAGAAATCTGTAGAATATCCTCAGAGAGCAGAAAATGGCGGGGTGTCCAGTCAAAGACTGCCAAAGTCAAGGCAAGAAGATGAAATACTCGGATTTGCTGAGGCACTTTACCAGTGGGAGATGCACTGGCTTACTTGAAATGCTCTGTCCACTCAAATTAAATATATCAATTCTTAGATTAAATGTGAATAGAAGAAATTCAAACTTTCTGAGATGAGTTAACACGCTGCCACTTGCAAATAAGTGACTTACATGTGCAATTCTTGTGGAGAAGTGTCTCCCTTCAATGAAGAGACTATGGCTCTTCATGATTCTATTTTATCTTATTAGATTGTACAGGGCAGTTTAGATAACAAATCTAATAGCTCAAAGCAATAGTTATTGGGAATAAGCTTTATTATATTTTGCAGAACTCGAGGAATCAAAAAGAGGAGAAAAAGAAGCAGAAATATATTAATAGTATAAAAGAGAGTTGCTTTTTATAATTTAGAAAGACTGAGAGAGTAAGTCGAAGTTCTTAAAAAGCAACTTGAAGTTCAAAT
The DNA here is from genome assembly GCA_027382625.1 of Tetmemena sp. SeJ-2015. Taxonomy (NCBI): domain Eukaryota; phylum Ciliophora; class Spirotrichea; order Sporadotrichida; family Oxytrichidae; genus Tetmemena; species Tetmemena sp. SeJ-2015. The sequence goes on along the minus strand of JAJKFJ010022639.1, from coordinate 6,464 downwards.
AGACCTAATAGATAAGATTCAAGAAGAATCGAAAGATAATCAAGCTAGATTTTATTTTTATTTGATAAAATTAAATTATTCTTACATAAAGAGAACTCTAAAAATAAATTAAAAAATTAAAGTGGTTTTAAATTAAAAAGATCTGAAGGAAAATGTGTTGTTGTATCTATTCACAAAAATCCAATTAAATTATATTTAAGTTTAATTATCCGTTGATGAGGATGACTTTTGGAGAAATCAAGAAATACTACAATTTTGGGGAAGGTGTTGCTTGGAGGTGTGACGCCCTTCCTCTTGATTATTTATTAAGAATATAATTTAGAATTTGATTAGTGCAAGAGTGGCATTAACATTCTAATAAAAATAGTGAAATATTTTAATTTAAATAAGATTCTTAATGCTTGTATAGACTTCAATGCGAATTCAATCTTTAAATTATAAAAATGCCACATTATACAATTGCCTGTTTTGTAACTTTGATATGTGCTAATCTTGCCACAATTATAATATAAAATATAGTTGATCCATTTACAATGCTTATGGAGAAATTCATATTCATAAACTTCAAAAGATAAAGCTAAAAGACCTTGCCAAGAAGAGTCCAGGATGCCAAAAATAATCTATTCATAGTTTTTTACTGTTTATTAGTAGGATATGAAAATGGGTTTGTGTGCGATGCTTCTAAGATGACAAAAAGAAATTAACATGTTGTAGTTAATGTTGTTAAATAAATGAGAGGTTGCAGGAATTAAGGAAGTTTTTAATCTGACATAGACTCAATAGTTTATCATGATCCACTCTCTAAGTTTGACATGTGTTAGGGTTGCGTCAAACAATATAGAATGTGAGAACAAGAAAAAATTTGACATTTTATTTCTTTACAAATTAGGTAAAATAATTGATCATTGTTAGAATTGAATAATAAGCAGAGAGTGATTAATTTGGATGGTGTGTTTCTAGAAATAAAAAATAATGTATTAAATGATGAGTTTAAGTATATGGCAAGATAAAAGGTTTCTCTCTTGCTTTATTAAGGAGATATTAGTAGATAATTATTATAATTGGAAGATAGATAAAAATATAATAGAATCGTAAGTATGCCGTCCTCTACTCACTCCTTAATCATTCACAATCTCTCTATCTTATATTCTCTCCTAATTTATTCTAATTTTAATTTAAAATATTCCCAAAAAAATGTATATATAATTTAGATGGGAAGGTTTTTGGGTCTAATCTTTAAATTTGATTTTTAAATATAATTAAGGATTATATTGTTGATTTTTGGTAGTTTGAGTAATCAGGTTATATATAGTCTCCTTGTTTAAGAATATGAGTAATATAACTAAAAAATAAATTACTTATTAAATTAAAAAAAGACATAGAGTATAAAGAAAATACAATAAATTATAAAGATGGCATTTCAAATAAATTACAATTCCTTAGAGATAATAAATTTTTATTAATTTATGGTGTTTTTCAAGAAATTTATGTTTATTTTTGGATAGTAAGCGAATCTCAGGCAGCAAAATTTAATAATCTTAAAGTAAGCAATTTCTGCAAGTTTAATCAGTAAATCTATTCAAGATATTTTATTCACAAATGTTATTAATTACTACTATACAGATTAACCGCTCATCCGTAATACTCAGACTGTATAAACACAACAACTCTCATCAAATATAAAATTTAATTAACAACTCGCAAGCTAGGTAAGCTATCAGAATTTGTTAGATTACTTCACACGAATAAAAAAACTGTATCTTATCAATTTAAAATGAGCACTTATTTCATTTATATGTGTAATTTATAGTAGTAGCAAATGCAATGAGCATCTTAGCCTCAGTTGAGCGAGGACTTCTTTGGGGCTGAAGCCTAGGATGATTTCCAAGCCCATCGACAGAGGGGAAACCTCATTCTCAACCCACAGCCATTTATAGCCTCTGAACAAGCACGGTTCGAGGACATAGATCGTGGGGGAGATAGACATAGAGGGGCGCTTAGGGACGTATCGAAAAAGAAAGAGAGGGAGAGCAGAGATGCTCAAATCAAAGCCAAAAGAGAGAGCAAGGACAACGATTTTGACATCAAGAGAATACTCTATTACATCTCTTTACCATTGTGGATTTTTTTAAACTAATAGCTAGCGAAATCCAATGTATTCGCCAGTCCTCTGAGTTGCTCACTAATCTTTTAAATGATGTATCTTTACCGCAATTCAAATTGTGAATCGCAGAAGCAGATCAGTAGATTTCTTGAAGCTGAATGACAACCCCGAGGGTAAGTTAGAATTTCATTAATTTATGATCACCTCAGCCCACATTAAACTTTTTGAAATTGTACAAAAGATAGATAGTTGATGGAAAAGATAGATTGAAGATAGATTGCGAAGGCAATTATATATTTTTGACTATAATAATTAAGGGATAGATGTGCGCGATTAGTGGCTGAGGGTTCAATAAATAGCTTTATAATTTTAAATATTATGATTTTTAACTCATTTTTGAACGCTGCAGGAAGAATTTTCAAGAAGGAGATCAAGTTCCAAGTTGACCCCTAATTCTTAAAACATACATGCATACTTCATTAGAAAAATAGGAAGACTTTTGGACTTTTTGAAAAAATTTTAAAAGGATAATTCTTAACAAAGAACGCTAAGGATTTACAGAATGGACGCTGGACAAAGGCAGAGCACTAACTATTCGTTGACGCGTTGACTACCTTTGGAAAGAACTGGCAGAAGATTTTTGACTCTCTGCCTACAAGAAGCGAGTAGCAGATCAGGTCACATGCCCAAAAGTACTTCAACCAACTCAAGAAAAAGAAACATGTCGATAACAAAAAGCTATACGAGGCCATGCTATCATATAATAGCAGGCAACTAGGCTACCACAAAAAGAAGAATGATATCGATGACAGTATCAAGAAACTGGGAGGTCAAAAGACTAAAGCAATTCAAAAGGAGAAGTATGCTGTCACAGTTGCTACTCCTTCAAGTCCCAGTCATAAAAACGAAAAGACATATTCCTTATTTGCATTATTTTAGCATTTTTAATGACTATATTAGAGTGTAAGTTTCAAGCTTTTTCTCATGTCAACTTTTATTTAGATGTCGAAAACCTCTATGAGCTCTACTTCGCTTTAATTTGTTTTTCATAACTTAATATTGAAGTCATCAAAATAGTAATCAAATTTAATATAAAGATCTAGCTCCAGTTGTGTGAATTATATTACTGTTATTTATTAATGCTTTTATTTTTAATGGAGGGAACCTCCTGCAAGAAGTAGATCTTATTAACCAGTTTTATAATTGAATATCGACACCTAACTTCACTATCATGTTCATCATAGCCTATTCAGTAGCAGAAGCTTCTCTGATAGATTCTAATGTGTTGCAGCAGATAACTTCCTGAATAAGGTTGATATGCTTTTCATTGTTGAAATAGTCTCTGCCTGACCACATATTTGTAATTTTCATCTTGTTCATTGTGATGGTTCCAGTCTTGTTAGATCAGATGTTGTTTGCTCCACCAATGATTTCGCAAGAGGAGAATCTCTTCACGAAGTTTTAATCAATCAACGTCTTCTTCACAGAGTAAGCCAATGAGATCATCACAGCTAAAGGAAGACCAGGCAGGTCCATTATAATTCAAATTATATTTAATTATTTTTAACGTATAAAAAGTTCAATCAAGCCTAAAATATATTTCATTTTGTTTTTGACCTAATGCTTGACGATCTTAATAATTGAAATTTTTAAATCGCTTATTTACAATCAAAGGAGTGGGCACAACAGCCAAACCCTTCAAAGCCCTTCTTTGAGTGCGACTAATCTAATATTTCACATTTTAATCCGCACCACTCTGGGTAGCTTTCTACAACCTCTGTGTCAGCTAAATTAGAAGAGTTGAAGATAGAAGTGCTAGATAAAAAGCAAAGAGAAAAGCAGGCTGAGAACATTCAGTTCCTCAAAGAGATTAGTCAGGATCAATAGACTCTCTATCAAGCTGTCAATAAAATCTTCCTAGTTGAACGCATTCACATAATATTCAATACAGATAAATTGGCGAATTGAATATCTTTTTCATATGTATGGTTGTGATTGTTTTTATTCCACCCAACTAAGAGAAGTCTAATCAAATTATTCAGAGACAGCAGGAAATATTCTAGCAACAGCAAATGCTCTAGCAAATCAAGTTATCGCAACTCCCACCTAGGGCATTAAATGTATATCTTAAATGGCAAACACTATTCTAAGACCTAACATGCAAGCAGCTTAGGAACAACAAGAGGGCAATTAATATTCCTAAGGACAGTAATCTTCCCCAGGCCAAAGCAATGGCTTTGATAGAAACAACGCTCAGAGGAACTTTACTTATCATTAGTGAAAAAATAAATTGCAAATAATTCTTCTCTGCTTTTAAGCAATAAGCTCTTCAAGAGAAGGAATTTGAGGATTTTTTGACATGGAAATTCAACTAGATGCATTCTGAGTAGCCATTAGGAAGTGGCTACATAGCCTAGAATAACAACTCTCCTCAGAAATTTGGAGCAGCCGCAAATGTCAGTAGTTCTCAGTATCTCCAACTGAATGAATTAAAAATACCTCACTTTAATTAATAATGAACAACAGAGAGTCAACAGTAACATTAGCATGGACTCAGTCTTCAAGCATAATCATAAGATATAAATAAGACAAATTAATTACTGTCATAATTAATATCAGCAGCCTGTTATTACATTCAACTAACTAATCCATGGGCTGCCTCCCAATACCAACAATTTCTCTTGTAAATTTACCTCTAATGAATAATACAAAGTATTTTTCTCATCCGTTCTATCAGGCAACTAAGCCCAGCATAACTAAAATGTGCAAGAGCTCTGTGGAAACATCAATCGTATGTCTATTGAAGAAGACTAGTTCAAGCAAATGAACGGAGGACAAGGCTTCGACTGCCTAGTTGATAAGCCTCCTCAGCTTTTATAATATGATTCACAAACTATGAATTCATAAAAGCACAATAAGATGTCCATCGATTTCAAGATGAGCGATGGGGACAAAAGCCGAGAGAGCATTATCTCTAATGTCTCCTAGTTCTTAAACAATGGCATACATAGAAAGGGCACTGAACATGGCTACAGATACATGACTATGAAAGACAATCATAAACTCATGCTTTCAATTTTTACTTCATAATGTCCATGACTCCATCTTAAGTTCGAATAACTCTAAAGGCCCTGGTAGAGCTTCTATATCTAGAGAAGAGTTCCAAAATATCTACAGGGCTTCGTGCTACAACGGACTTAATAAAAACAGGCCGTCAAATGGGGATGCAAAGATGAGCACTGGAAGCAACAACTACGACTTCAATAACTTCATGAGCAAGAGTAGAGCTGGCTCTAATGGAGATGGAGTTGAGAGTATGAAATAAAGCCAAGGCTTCTTCTTGAATGAGAACTACTTCGATAAGCAATTTCAAGTAGACTTCTAGAGGTATAGAGCAGAGAACTAGAACAAGACTACTACTGTGCATCCAGACTTTGTAATTACTCAATATGGAATGGCATCTTAACCGCCCGCGAGGCAGGGAAGCCAGAACTTCCCAGTGAACAGACCAAGTGGCGGTAATAGCTTTGGAACGATGAACCAGAATATTGCTCTACTAAACAATGGAGGATTCATAGGTAGAGGAAGTAGTGGAATTGGAGGGCTGAACGCCAATTTCTTATTCAACAAGCAAGGCTCGTAATTGTTTGTAGTACTAAATATATAATGGTTTAATTCTAGAGAGGACTCTCTGGCTAAAATCTCAATCCTTTCTATCAACCTATCTTCAACCACAGTTAAGGGAGCATGTTTACCCACAGTGGGACAATAACCTCTGCTCTTAATTAATTATAGAATTTCATAAATGAATATGCGTACTAGCAGCAGTAACTTCAGCAAGATATAGAAAGCTATAGGAGTTCTAGTAACATTTCGAACAGGCAAGCTATGATAGTTCCTTCCTCAGATAACGGATTACTTGACTTACCTTGATTCAAGTCTAGTTGAATTAACTGTAGCTGCTTCTCAATGGAAAGCCACATCTAATATTGTAATGTTTATGTTTATCAAATATTTGCTTAATTATTTATTGCTTTCAAAAGTAATTCTCCTCCTTTATAAAAATTGCTTAGCGATTTGGTAAGATTATATATTCTTAGTTTTAGTAATTAAGCTCCTAATAGGTAACTGCTCTATATTAAATAAGTTATACTGAACAAAATTCATTATAAATAATTTTATATTCTCTTTCTCAGTTAATGAATTCTTGAAATTTAAATTGATAAGAATATTTTCAAATTTATCATATTTCACCCATTTTTAATGTTTTTACTTTTGCAAATTTAGATTTGAATGAGAATTATATTTAATTTCTCTAGATTCAAAGAGAAAACATTGAATAAAATTGTGAAAAATTGAA
>JAJKFJ010022638.1:0-47313 GCA_027382625.1 Tetmemena sp. SeJ-2015 | reverse complement strand
AGTGGAGCCTCTAAGTCCTTGTTTATCATTATAATGTTATATTGTTGGGGTACCAGTCGTACTTCTTGCCCAAAGAAGAGATGCTCTGCACATCTGAGATGTTGTCTACCTCTGAATTGAACACAAGGGGTTGAATGATCTTCCTGTGCACCTCAAGAATCGTCTCAGGAGAACCCGCCATCTTAATCTAATTAGCAATTTAGTTATCTAGTAATGAAGGGCAAGATAGCGATCAGTACAGTTAAAGGGGTTCTCAGTCTTGTTTACCAGATCCATGTTAAGGGTATTGTAGAAGAACTCTAGGTGAGCAATGGTATCCCCAGGTATGTGTTGACCGAAGTGACGCTGTCTTAGTATAATCTTAGACTCCTTGTCGATTTTGATTACAAATAATTATTTAATTCACTAAAAATTAAATGTCTAGTCTCCTTAAACAAAGAATTTAGAAATTGTCCAAATTTAATAAAATTTGATGTCATCCCATGGAATAACTTTCTCAGAGCTGTCATTTGATGAATCTTAAATCATACTTTAATTTTGCAAATAATCCTAGGAGGTGTCTTTGTTAGGTTATGATGGAGATTGGGTATTCTCTGGGTGATAGAGGGGTGAGAAGTTCATTTCCTCCTCCGATTATTGGCCTTAAAATCTGGCTTGAGCGAGGAACTCAGTGCCTTCAAGTGACACATTTATATGTTGGCTGAGTGGGTCTTGCACTTGAAAAGCCAGGATTCCTTGTCTTGAACCAATAGGATCGTATGCATAGTGTTGGTAAGGACTATTAGCAAGTAGAGCTGGACTCTAGTTAGATGCAGAATCCAAGTTGTTGAAGTCCTCCATCATTCAAACTAATTCCAACTCATAACTATAATTATATTTATTTTAATTACTAAATTGCATCATCCTCTGTGTTCATTTAGTTGTATTTCATGGGAGAGCACTGAGTGTTCATAGTTGCAGCAGTAGGCACAGTCAGTCCTTCTTGACTTGCACCCAAATGCTTCTCATAGTTTTCTTTGCAATCTCCAAGCTTTTCAGATAAGCCGGAATAGACTTCTTGCTCACTTTGGAGAGAGAGTGAAGATATCATGAACTAAGAGGACTTGTACAGCTTCTGGAAAAAGTGGGTGAGCACTCGTCTAAATAGAAATATGGATATTAAGTTCACATTTAATTTAGTCTGTTGATTTCTCTCATTTTGAGGAAATCTTTAGGGTCAAGATCCTCATCGAGATTGAATCCATCTCTTCTGTTGAACTTAATCAGGTAAAAACTGTAAATAATCAGAGGATTGAAGAGCCAGTAGTACTGTTTGGGATCAAATTCGTAGTCTATGTTTTCAAAGTTCTTAATAAAACACGTATTATAATTATAAGCATGAATTTATTCCCAAGCTTAGATACTACAGCATCAGGAATATCAATCTCACCCTAGTCAGGGTGGTCATCTTAGGCGTTGGTGTAGCCAGAGGTTAAGCCAGGTCTTGCTGCAACCCACTGTCTACTTTTTCTGAGGCCGGAAGCTCCTCTGCCTCTATTCTAATCTCTTGCAAAAAGCAGATGGTGCTGCCTCATTATCCCTCCTTGTGTTCCATCGTAGCCTCCCGCTGATTGATTGTAGCTCTGATTATAGTTCTCGTCCATAGGTTATCATTAAATAAACTTAAATAGTTTCATTCTATGAAATAAGAGGAGAATATAATAGTAGAGAGACTAGCGATGTCTTGAATGAGGGTTAGCCTGGAGGTGTTTGCCTGCACTCATGTTGTAGGAGAAGGAATTACCAGAGTCGGACATAGCATCAGAGTGCTCTGAAACTCCCTCTCCGCTGGAAAGCAGGGAATCCTTATTTCTCTATGGAACAAATGAGCGCTTGCCCTGGTTATGAGTATCTCTGTCTTGGAATCCAACGTACTGCACATTCAAGTAGTTGTTACAATATATAAATATTAATTTTTTATATAAATAATAAATGTTTGGGTGCATAATTCTTTTGTGTGAAATAGAAAGGGAGGAGGAAAATTGAAGTACTAAAATATATAAGAGTGATAGGAAAATTACAGGTATGGGTGTTGGCTTTTCCTTAATTAGGATTTATTATAATATTACTACTTTAAGAAACTTATATAACTCACTCTTCATTTAATTTATGCTCAACCTTAATCTTCAAAAGATATGCTTTGTGAATGAGCTAATAGGCTAGAAAGTATGGTAATTAAATTAATATTAAGCCTTTATAATAAAAAGTAAAGAAGTCTTCGCAGCTTGAAGATCCTACTTTCTATTCTCACTCATACTTACAGTAAACTAAAACACATTTTAGAAGCAACTCTGGATATTAAAATGCATTGCATGAATGGAGCATTCTAGAAATACTTATTCTTCACCACTGGTGCTTCTGCATTTACTTAAAACTATGGAGGTCAAGCTTCCACTCAAAAAATCATGGAGGGACTGATGGGTACTTTCAGACACTTTTCATCTGAGAACTTAGGGGGAGGAGGGTAAGCCCCAAAGAAGCTAGACCTGAAATCAATGTCCTTAAAACTCAAACAAGGATAGGTTACACTTCCTTTTCAGCAAGGAAAGAAATACGATGTAATAGTTATTGGAGGTGGCACTGGCGGCTTGAGCTTTGCTACTGAGGCTAGGAAGCTTGGACTTTCAGTCGCTCTTTTTGACTATGTAGAGCCCTCGCCCCATGGAAATAGTTGGGGACTGGGTGGAACATGCGTGAATGTAGGTTGTATTCCAAAGAAACTCTTCCACATTTCCACTCAAGTCAGAGAAAATATGCTTCTACAATATTTTAGTAACATGATCTTATGCTTCCTTACGAGAAATACGAGTGACTAAGAATAAGGTTATTTAAATTTGATTGTTTAATGTTAGAATGGAGCCCCTAGAGAGCAAAGCTGTTCTTTTTACAGTTGTTTTGAAATGATTGAGTCAGTTGATCTTTAGATTTTTAATTCTCTGCTGTGCAATTGAAGGATTGTTTTTGTTCCTTTCATCCATGGTGTTTTTCCTTCTTTGCATTTCTTTGACTACTTACTCTCTACTAATCTAAGATTCTGAGCCTGAAATCCATTTCTAACTGCGAATCTTCTCCAAAGTGATTCTCTCAAAGTATAAACTATTATTAAAGGAGAATACTATAATATGAAGTAGTGGTATTGGAAGAAGAGCCAAATGAACTTCTTAAATTCTTCACTAACGTTGAGGAGAGCATTTACGCCGTTAATCATGCTTGGCTAAGACTAGTAGTGCTTGTAAAGGGTCTCCCAGTAAGCCTTCTCATCGCCCTTTGCAATAAGAGAGTAGAGCATGTCTTCCCTGTTCGCTTTTTAATGGAATGGCATTATTCCCAAAACCATCATGAACAGCACAACTCCTAATGCAAACACATCTGTTGATGTTCCCTTGTAAGGCTTCCCTTCCAAAATCTCAGGCGCCATGTAAACCCATTAAAATATAGAGCCAACTATCATATTTAAATAACGAGAATACCTCTCAGTTCCGCAGTGCGAATAGTAAACTCCAACTACACTACCCTCAGCAATAGTTTTAGCCAGAGTGAAATCGCAAACCTTGAGATTGAATTAAGAGTCGACTAGGATATTTTCCAGTTTCAAATCTCGGTGCACTATTTTCTGATCGAAATGCAAGTATTCTAACGCTGATAAGATCTAATTGAAGTAGAAGCGTCCAATGTCTTCACCAAGAGGCTCCTAGAATGAAATTTGAATAATTTAAAACACTTAGTTAAATGCAACTGTGAAGTCGAAGAGGTCTCCATTTTCTGCGAACTCCATAACTATATATTCCCGGAATTGGGGATCTTCTGGAATGTTTGATATTTCCTCTCTGGCTGATCCACTACCATTACTGTTATTGCTCTTTCTAGACTCTCCAGATTTGGGTCTTCCTTCATCATCGCTTCCTCCACTTTATTAATCATGAATTAAATTATGACTGCACTATTAGAGTTGCTTGAATTAGGAGCTTTGACTTTGGAATGTATTAACTTGACGATGTGTGGATGCTGAAACTGGGATAAGAATTAGACCTCTCTTCTGAACTCCTATCTGAATGTCTCCAGCTGAAGCTATACCAGCTTTTGCTTTTTCTTCCTTGCTCTGGCCTCTGAATCGGTTCCCACTATGTTTTAAGACTGGTTTGCAATGACTTTCATTGCGAATGTTTGCTAGGAACGCTCATCCTCCACCTGATATACTCTAATAGCTCATTTAATTACTCGATTCAAGATGGTAAGAAGATTTCTGATTGCTAAATCATTTCATATCACTCTACTTACTCAGAGTGCTAATAAAATTATATTTTCACTGCTATATTTTACTCAGTGAATAGGCTCTCGCCCACTTGCTTGATGATTCTGTAGCGGTCACTGACGATGTTTCCTTTGTTCTTTTGCATATTATGTGTGAGACTTTACTCTTGTAATAATTTATTGCAATTCAAATTTATCTCTGATCCAGAAACAGTCTTAATTAGGGCTTCACTCGCTTTGATTTCTATAGCTGTGTTTGTGTGATATATGAACATTCTTTCTTATCAAATTTATAAATTCAATCTCATTATTCAGAGAAAACATGGAGATGGGGAAGGACTTTGGTTGGTCAAATATAGAACACGGTTCTCAGCAGCATGACTGGCAGGCGCTTAGAAACAATATCCAAGATTCATAAATTATATATTAATCTCTTTTTGAGATTACATTAAGGGGATAAACTTCGGCTATAAGAATAAGCTTAAGGAAATAGGAGTGGATTTCATAGACGCAAGAGCTTACTTCTCAGACCCAAACTCAGTTGCCTTCAACTACCCTCAAAAGTATAAACTTATTTATACAACATTTAATTAAAGGGGTTGAACGCAAAGAGCTACAAACTTGAAGCTGATAACTTTGTAATAGCTGCAGGAGTGAGACCACGCCATTATGAAAACATCCCTGAACTGAAGGACTGGGCAATAACTAGTGACGACTTATTCAGTCTTAAGGAAAACCCTGGAAAGACTCTGGTGATCGGAGGAGGCTATATAGCTGTTGAGTGCGCAGGTTTCTTAGCTGGGCTTGGCAATGAAGTAATTCTAGCCAATAGATCTTCTTTCCTCAGAGTATAATAAAATAGTTTTACGATAGTTTTTGACAACGATATGGCTAACAAGGTTGAGGAGCAGATGGCTGAAGAGGGAATCAACTTAATGAAGAATTAATCATAGTTTGAGATAATGTGTATTTAATAAGAACACAGTGATTAGATCAGTTTAAAAACTAGGAGAAAAGGAGTTTGAGGTGGAGTTGGAAGTCAATAAGAACAATCTAAAGAAGGTCAAGGTGAACACTATCCTCATGGCTATAGGCAGAGACGCTAACCCCGACAGCTTCAGTGCTTCAAATGCAGGCATTCAATCTACAATTATCTCGTATATTTATTAAAGAATAAGTTAGTCAATTTGCTTGCATTCATATGCATTTAAGGAATTTTAATTACTAAGAGTAACTTAAGTTCTAAGATTATCAAAATAGATTTTAAATAAATTCTTAAATATTAATTAAATTATAAAATTTAATATATTTAGAGAGTTAGATTGAGTTGGACAAGTATTCGAAGAAGATCGTGGGTAGGACAGAGGAAAGAGAAAGGACAAGCGTTCCTCACATCTATGGAGTGGGAGACGTGGTGAAAGACGTGCCTGAGTTGATGCCAGTTGCTCAAAAGAGTGGGAAGCTACTCGCCCACAGAATCCACCACAGGAAGATCAAGCAGCTCCAAGAGGACCAAATATTTTAAGCTGAACTCATTCAGTATATGGTTGTATATTGAAGAAGTACAGCACAGACTACAACTTGATCCCCACCACAATATTTTCTCCAACTGAGTACTCCTTCATCGGACTCTCGGAAGAAGAGGCCATCAAAGCTTATGGAGATGAAAATGTAGAGGTCTATCACAGGGAAGCCACTCCTCTTCAATACTCCATTTACAAGAAGAACACAAAGACAGCCTATATCACATTTTAAACTGTCATTTATATGAAGGTGATTGTTGAGAAGACAAACAAAGGAGAAGAAAAGTGCGAACGAGTAGTAGGCATCCACTACTACGGTCCAGCAGCAGATGAGGTGATTGCAGGATTTGTAATTGGCATGAAGTATGGAATGCAAAAAAGTGACATGGACTCCGTAATCGGCATCCATCCATCAACGAGTGAGGATTTCTATAATCTAGACGTCACAAAGAGGTCGGGTGAAGAATACAGAAAAACAGAGTGCTGATCTTGAGCACTGACGTCTTGTTTAAGCTTATAGTTACTATGAGCTGAGAGGAATGACCTAGCTTTGACAAAAGAGCTCGATTATTCCTGAATAAGATGTCCTATGAAAACAAAAGCTTAGAGTTTGCAACAAAAGAGGATGCTCTTGAAGTATGAGCTATCATACTTTAATAGCCTTCCTTCTGTGAGAGCTTAAGAACCAAACTCCTTGGGAGAGTTCTAATGCTCGATAGTTACAGAACTCTAAGTTATATATTCTCTCAAATTTGAGATCGTTTTAATCATTATTTCTTAATTGCTTTTATTTCTTTGAAATAAGAGGGTTCTCAAAAGTAAGATGAATTCTTAATGTTTAATTGAATCTATATGGTATTTTGTTTAATAAGATTGTGCTCAGAAATCTAAGAAGTTATCTTCCATTTCTTTCTTCTTTTTGTTGAATCCCTTCAACTGATCCTCAACCTTCTTCTTAAGTTTCTCAAAATCTTCGTTATCATCATTTTTGATTTTAAGTTCCTTGCACATTCCACAACTTGAAAAAAGTAATAAGTAATTAATCTACAACCAACTCCAAATGACTTGTTTGACTTATTTGGAGGATGCTCAAGCTTCAAAGGACAATCTTCTGGTCCTGTGCAAAAAATAAATTAAGGCATGAAAATCCAGCAGGACCCTTACGATCATGACAGTGCATGCAATAGTAATTGTTTCCTCCACAGTTGTAAGCTGCTATGTTGCAGCAGAAGTTACACTTGTACTGTATGTATGTTGCGCCATGGCCCTTCTTCTCGCAGTATTAATCATAATAATATTTTGAGTATGTGATTCCATATTGATTTTGCTAGTCCTTGCTGAAGAACTAGCACTTGGGACACATCTATGCATGAGCGTTATTGTTGAAAATTAATCCTCCTTAATTGAATATGCCTCCTGCTGCTGCTTATTGCTAGTTTTGATTAGCTTAAAAGATTTGGATCCTAGTCGCACTGCTTTAAACCTCCGAAGAATGGGTTCTAGCACTGATAGATTTAAAATAATTGCTCTAAAAGATAAGAATTAGTTGTGAGATAGCATTTATAGTAGTTGAGATGGTCCATTGCAAACTCCTCAAGTTTATTGAAGTACTAACTTTTAGGATCTTTAAGTCTTTCATCCAAGTGCAGTCCTTCGTGCTCTGCCCTCTTTACACACCTGTCTTTTATCTTTTGCTCCAGTTGCTTTCCTGCATCCACCAACGCCTTAAGGTTATAATGCCTTTCATCCATGTCAGCCCATTAATTGCAGGATGGACACATCAAATTCTTAAAAGATATAGCCAGTCCCTAGTTATTCTCATAAAATCTCCTCTGCAGACATTGATATCCAATACACAAAAACTAATACACATCAAAAGAAAGAAAAATATTATTAAAAATAATTTATATTTTTATAATGAAGTATTGGCCTTCAAAAAATGAAAAGCTTTGCAAAAATTAATATAATCATTGCTAAAGTAAAATGCAAAGATGTTAAGCAATAGTGGAAAATGTGCTTGCATTTGAGTTAAACAGCTGCTTGTTCTCCAAGACCAGAAATGTAGCAAATCACACAGAAAGAGTCTTCATTCTCTCCTAATGTCAGGTCTTCCTGCTTACTCACGCAGTCCTCATGCAAGCATGGTGGGTGAGCCAGTTTCACCATTATAGCCATAGCAGGCGTGTCCGCAGGCAAGGTAAGATTTGCAAACTTACCATGACTTGTTCCTGCATTCTGCCTTCGTGCAGTGATTGACATTTCGATTCTTTACTATTGCTTTACAGAATCTACACTTTGGAGCAAGTTTATTCTTTTCGAACTATTGACAGTTCATTAAATAATCAAGCATATATATTCATACCAAGATGATAAGGCTCCTCATGACATTTAGAGCAGAAGTTATTTCCACATTCAGGGCATCTTATTCTAAACTTACTCATATGAACAGCTGCAGTCTTTGTAATATTTTTGCCCTCGTCGTTCTTCATAATAACTACTTCTCCTTGCTGTACTTGAATATAGTTTCCACAATTGCATTTAACAAAATTATCCTGTCCTCAAGGAAAGTTTTAATCATTGACTGTTCCTGCTCAGCGAAGTCTTTCTCCCCCATTGCTTCTTTTACTTCTAGTTCTTGCAATCGCTGACCGCACTCTTTAACAGGGCATTTCACATTCTTGAAGTCTTTTTTGGCTTCTACATTTATGCAATCCTTGCACAGGCATTAAGCCAATAAATTAAAGCAATTTAGAAGGCAGTGACAGCAAGCCTCAAGATACATTACTTAGTGTAAATTATGGTCTTTGAATTAGAGACTACACTTCATGCACTTGAGGCCTTCATCCTCATCTGCAAATCTCTCTTCCATGACAACATCTGCTTGATGTTACTTCTCTTCTCGAGGGTGATGATTTTAAAGTTGTTACTATATTTGTTGCTAATGAATAACTTCTGCTCTTTTCTGATCAGGTTAATTTTAGAACTTATCAGAATGATCTTTTCTATTGAATGCATCAAGTTAAGGGGGTATGACAGGTTGAGGTGGAACCATCATTTGATGGAACATCATTCCGTCTTCATCTCCACTCTCTCCATCTGAGTAGTGAGGCATCATTAACAAGTCAATTTCGTCCAGCTGTTTGGGAGGAGGAGGCAACTCTTCACTGTCGTTTCTTTCTCTTCCTTGCATATTGATATCTGCTTTCAGTCGTTCTTGATCAATCTGAAAAAATTTAAGTTTTTATTTTTGAAAAAAGGGTTGCTTTTCCTCCTCTATATCTTCCATTTTGAATCTCTTGAGTTTTTACTACGCTATCTCCTCATTTCCATCTTCATTCTTTATCCCATTCTTTTCCTTCTAGATTCTTTCTCTCTGCCTTTATGTTTCAATTTCCTGGCATTTGTCAGAATAATCTTTCTCAAGCATCAGGAACATGGCTCTAATGCCTCTCCATTGATTCAACTAATCAGATTCCACTGCTTTTGAGACCTGATTACTCCCATGCTTCAAACAAGCTTGAATACTTTGTCCTCACTTATTCACACTACTCAAAGTGCTGTGTGATGGAGTAAGATAGGTCCACGATCTCTTGCCCACAAGGACATTTAAAGAACGCATTCTCACCCTTTCCTTCGAAGTCATCTCTGGTCCTCTTCTTATTAAGCAAAGATGCGAGCTAAGGCTGCTGCTACTCTTAGTGCTACTAGTTATGGTTTTTATTGCTAAATGGAATATTAGAAAATGCCAATTTATTATTAGAAATCTGACTTGAAATAGTCAATTACTTGTCCAGAAAGGTGTTTATTTGTTCCTCCTCTTCCTCTCCTTTATTCCCATTCATGATATCCATTCTTTAATTTTGTCGAAACATTTTATCTAATTATTTTATAGTACACCTATTTTGTGTTAAACACATTTTAGAGTAAGATTTGTTTGATTGGAGTGCTTAAATACAAGTAATCATCACTATTCACTTTGCTATTAGTTATTATTGCTTGATAATTTTTTAATACAAAAGTATTTTAATTTAAGATATTTAACTAATCGGTTAATATCACAAAGATTTGCCAATATTATAATGGAGAAGAGAGGAATCGCAATAGGAGCTGGAGATTCAGATGATGATGAGTGTGGAAGGATTAAACTCATATATATTTTATTACTTTTTGATTGTGCCACTACCTCCCTCGGAGCCAAAGACATGCACTGTAGAAATAGTGCCTAATCAGTTTGGAGATGATTCTGACTCAGAACAAAGATTAATTAATGTTTTGTTTAAGTGAAGGAGAGCAAGTAACTGAATAAAAGGGAGCAAAATTCTCAGGTTCAAGCTCTGCTTATGTGGAGAGTCATATTACTTATGGTACTAAGGCAAAGACAGTAACAACAGAGATGGGAACTGATTACGATCCCCCTACTCGCACTGACAACCTGGAGGACTTTCACATTTCTGAATCAACCATGAGACTACTTGAAAGGGAACTCGGCTAAACTGATATGCTCAGGAAATAGAATTAGCAGTAAATGCAGCTACTTACTCAATCCAAAACTGAAGAGAAGAAGCCTAAATTGGCAAGCTTCTCAGGACAAACACAAGAAGCTGAAAAGGAGGAGGTCAAGGCTTCAGAGGAATAAAAGGTGAGTGAGTAAGTAGATGTGACCGGAGGACCAGAGAAGAGAAAGAAGATCAGACACAGAAGAAAGGGAGAGCAGAAGGAAGATACCTGGGCTAATGGCACTCACAAGAAGAAGACTGATTACGAGTTGCTCGAGATGAAGAATAACGATGACTTTGTCAAATACTACAAGAACTCTAATATCCTACCAGAGGAGGAATTTGAAACATTTTACAATGCTCTTAAGGAACCTCTTGACATTTGTTTCAGGATAAACTCAGTAGAGTAAGAGCTTTTCTTATTTAATCATTGGTTTAGCAAGCACTGGCAAAAGACAAGACAAGAAATCAATGAGCAGATTGAGTAAATGCTTAAAACTGATTCTCTGAAGGATAAGATCCCTAAGCCCCTTCTTTGGTATCCCAATGGATTGGCTTATACTTTCAACGAGTGCAGCAGAGCAGAGATGAGAGCTAACCCCCTTCTTAAGGTATGAAACTAAAGATGCTTAACATTATCTAGAACTTCCATAATTTCTTGATACTTGAGACTGAAATGGGAAGACTGTTTAGACAAGAAGCAGTCTCCATGATCCCAGTCACTCTTTTAAATGTGGAGCCCCACCACTCTGTGATAGATGTATGCGCTGCTCCAGGCTCTAAAACCATCCAGATCCTTGAGGCCATCCACTAAGACTAAACTTAGGTTCCTAAAGGATTTGTCATAGCAAATGACACAGACCAGAAAAGAGCTTATCTACTTACTCATTAAGCAAGAAGATTGAACTCTTCAGCTCTTTTAATTACAAATAACGATGCAAGGCTCATGCCTAATCTCAAGATAGTAGAAAATAACAGCAACTTTAAATTCGATAGAATCCTTTGTGATGTACCTTGCTCTGGAGATGGAACCCTCAGAAAGAACCTTGCTCTTTGGAAAAACTTTAACTCTCATTTAGGGCATGCTTGCCACCCTCTTTAACTTGACATTCTTGAAAGAGCTTTTGCCATGTTGAAGAAAGGAGGTAGATTAGTTTATTCCACATGCTCATTCTAATAAATTCATGGAAATGATATCACATAATTTGATTCAATCCTTTGGAGAATGAAGCTGTAGTTGCTGCAGCCCTTTCTAGACATATCAAGCAGATGGAGTTGGTAGATGTTTCTAGTGAAATCCACCCTAGTTTAAAGTACAGACCAGGTCTGATAAAATGGAGAGTTTAACATAGAGGAAAAGGGAAGAGAGAGCCCGAAGGTATTTATGAAACTTTCGATAAAGTCCCTCCTTTTAAGAGGAAGATTATCAAAGAGACTATGTTTACAGATACCTACACCTCCTTCAATAATGAGCCAGATAGAGCACCCGATATGATGAGTGACCCTCTAAACTTAAAGAGATGCATGCGCCTCTTCCCACATGACAACAACTAAGGTGGGTTCTTTGTTGCTGTTATCACCAAGGTGCATGACTAAGATGACGGTTTTATCTATGACGAGATGTATCAGATGAATGCCTGGAATGACTCAAGAATCAAGCAGAAGCCTATCCTCGAAGACTTAAGAGATTTTGCTGAGGAATACGAGAAGGAGCTCAAGAAGTATGAGGAGCTGCACTAAGTTCCAGCTGATCAAAGTCAGCAAGAACCAAATTCTTGAAATGGTGAAGCAGGCACAAGCAGATTAAAAGCAGTAACTCAAGGACTCCGGCGTGGATTATGGTAAAATGTCATAGTAAGTCGCTGACAGCAAAGAGTCACTCTTTAGAAATTGCAATGCTTATTTTATTCTTTCCATTTGAACGATTGCTGGAGACTAAGTAAGAATTATGGATGAATCTACAGTTGTTCTACGGAATAGGAGGTGACTTCCCCTCTGAGAATCTCTGCTTCTAAAAGGACACTACTAACTTCATAGTTTTTGTGAGCGATGGGCTTGCAAACATGATGAAGTGCAGAAGAAAGAACAAGCTCAGAGTCATTAACATGGGAGTTAAACTCTTCTGCCGAAACAGAGACCAAAAGTCTCCTGCCAAGTAAAAGTGAATGACTGTTTTTATAAGTATAGACTTCTCTAAGAAGGTCTGGAGCTGTTGATGCCGTACATGTCGGAGGAGAGAAAGATATTCGCAACCAAACTCTTATTCGCTTAGTTCCTTGACAAGACTACCTTCACATTGGAAGAGTTGAATAAATTGGGCCACAAAGAACTTTTTGCAGGCAAGGATAATGGAAGCGCAGTTCTAGTGTGCGGAGAACTTTATGTTACTATTTGGATCGGAGTGAACAACATTAATCTTATGATCGGCAGGGAGGAGATCAAATCTTTCAAGTTCCTGCTCTTTAGCCAAAAGTGAGTCGATACGATTAACTACATAATTAATTTCTTGATTCATACTAATCATTGATTCCAAGAGAAAATGGATTTTAACAACTGATTTTAAATAATTCAATAATTCTTTGAGTAAGTTGATTGTCAAATGTATTGTCCAAATCCATAAGGAGTGAGGACATGTCTCTTGAAATAGAAGCAGGCAAAGGCAGCTCCAATCATTTATAAAATTCATTAACATAAAAATTGATATAATAAAAGTGAACTGCATTGAAGGTGTAGTAAAAGACAGTGTAATAGATTTTGTCTGCAAAGAATTTCTTGAAAGCTTAAACAAAACCCTGAGATGTCCACATCCATTTGAAGTATCCCATGAAGTACTGAGCGTCCTTTTTAGACTTCTTCTTGGCTATCTCCTTTGGGTTAGATTCTTTCTTCTCCTCTGAAATGATGACTCTTCTTCTCTAGGCATTGCCTTGGACTCCATAGCATATATTTATTCGGAATTAGAGATTAAAATGAGTAGCTAAGTTGTGAATTGAGAAGAGGCTGTCTAATTACTTGCTCATCTTCATGGACTTGTTAGCCTTCTGATGATGGAATGGTTTCATTTGCGGAAGGAGCCTGATCTTATTAGAGTTAGTGGAAGCGAGCGATGCTGACATCGTTCTGGGCGTTCATCTGGACCTCCACCATTGAAGTGACCATATCATTAGTTACTCCTGAATCTTGCATTTCAGAAGCTACAAGCAGTTGAGTATCAGCCTAAGGTTGCTCCTCTTGCACAGCTGGGCTGCTAACTTCCTAGTTTATTTGCTCAGCAGCTTCTTGGCTTGCGTTGCTTGAGCCTCCCTCAAGAAGAATCGATTCTTCAAGGACCACTTGATTTTGAGATTAGTTATCAGACCTTAAATTAGAAGTGTTATCGCTTATAATATAAACTTAAATTTTGTCATAAATATACCAAAATCCTTTAAAACAAATAAATGGATGGGTGGGGGCCTTTCCTCGTCATCCACTTTTTTCATGAAAATTTGAAAAATCACGATCTACCCTAAAATCAGCCAAAAATACCAAATTTTTAGTTCAAATTCAATTCAAAATACCTTTCTTACTCATATTCTTTATTTTAGAGTATTTGGGAGAACCTTGAAGGTAAAAGGATTTCGAAAAAAATTTAATTGTTAATGAAAGATCATCTAATTAAGAAATTTTCAATACAATTCTGAGTATAAGATTTTTAATTTAAAAAACTTAACTCTTAATAGATCTTTTATTGTTTTATTTAAGTGCTTTATAATTCTCTTCTTACTTGAAGCTCCTATTAAAAGCTAGTTAATCTAAAATTTATTTATATCTATTTATATTTATTGCAACCATTTTTATCCCTATATAAACATGATAAATAAACAAGTCTTTTTTATTTTATCTATCTTTCAAAGATTTTATAATTAGTAAACTAGATATTTATTTTAAATTACTCAAAGCTTATTTGCAAGAAATTTATATCAATAAGTGACTTTAAGCATGAAATATCTTTGGTAGTTATTATAGATGAGAATTTAATAAAAAAGAGAATTAAATTAGATATTAAATTAAAATGGAATAAATAGCGCAGTTAAAGTGTGTCCAATTTAAATTATTATTAGACCATTCGATTAGCTTAAATTCTAAGAACTTTTTATCTTTCAATTTTGTGTGGGAACTAATAAGAGTTATAAGGAGACAAGTTCTGCTGAAACTGATATTAGGATTTGAGATCCTGCGCAACATCTTTATCTCGCTGCTGAGAGGTGCTACGAAGATGATTAAAGAGAAACTTATTAATTTTTATAAGCTATCGAACAAGCTGCGATCAGGGGTAATCTACGATTTCAACTGACACCATTTTGCAACTCTCCATTTATTATTTTAATCAATAATCGATATTAATTAAAATTCCTACTATAATAAAAAAAAAATTTGTAATAATCTTTGCAAAAAATAAAGGTTATTCTCTCTAAAGTCGCCTTAAAGATTAAAATTTCAATCCCGATGTTCTAAAAATTATTTGATAATTTCTCTACAATAAAGAATACGAGTATGATAGGCATTTTGAATTTGAATTTGGACTAAAAATTTGGTATTTTTGGCCTTTTTTAGGCTAGATAGAGATTTTTCATATTTTCATAAAAAAGTGGATGACGAGGAAAGGCCCCCCCCCAAATGGATTATTAAGCTAAGAAAGAATCCATTTCCTCCTTAGAATTCCAAAGATACTCTAGTACTAAAATAAAGATGAGATTTGATTTGAAAGACTGTAAATTTCATACGGGAATTAAAGCGTTGAGAATCCTTTAGAATTATGGAAAATTTTGATTTCAGTAAAATATGGCTGCTCTATAGCTATAAATTCATTCTGAACTAAAAGCTGCAATATTCCAAAGAGTCATTATACAAAATTCGTAAAATAATATGCAAATAATTTTATTATTTTCTAATTTCTCATAACCCTTGATCATTGAAAATAAAAATGGACCATAAATCTTTCTATTTATTAAATGATTAATCTATTTTAGATTAATTAACCAACTAAAATACAAATAAACTGTTAAAAAACCGAATGAGTATAAAATTAACAGCATTTTTTTGGAATATTTTAAAAGAATAGAATGATTTGTTCATTTTAAAGAATTAGTTTATCTCATAATAAGGTTTTAAATGCTTTGCTCTTGACTTGATTTATTATAAATAATTTATCAGGGATGCTTTCTGAAACTAAAGCAGAAGATTCATTTGAATCTACCTGAACGAAATCACTTTTAAATTAAATAAGTAAGATCACTCTAAGAGTTTGAGGCTTCACCTGAGGAAACTATGGGATTTGCTTGTTGGTCTTGGTTTTGTGATTCCATACTTGAGGCAATAAAACTATTATAAATTTAAAAGCAATACAATTTATCATGACTTAAGACAACGAATTGATCACATAAACGAAAATTAAAGGTGAATGCCATAATAAAACATTATACATTAAACTTTCATGCTTTCTGTCTCGATTTATATTTTCATAGGAAGATCTTGTCGTTATGAATCTTGAATTCTTCTATCATTCTGTTGTTAACTTGCTTGATTAAGTCTACGTGCATTTCAAGACAACCTCCTACGCATTCATAATCAACCCTATCCTCCATAGTCTGGCCTTCTCCTTTCTCGCAGCTGGTGCAGCAGTTCTTGAGATTTTACTGCACTTCTGTGAAGTGATGCTTCAGTTGCCTCTTAATTAGAGTTGTTGGTCTTTGACATTCCTCCATGCATGTAAATATCATGAAAGTTATCTATTAACATTTAATACATGAGTTGGCCTGATCAACTATGAGGGCCTTTCCCAATCCAAAGTACCTATTTGCTAAAAATTCTTCAGGTGTCTTAATGTAGCCACCTGACTCAAGCAGCTTTGAGCTCGCTCTTTCGGCTTCTTCTTGTGCCTCCACTTCCTTGTGTAGGAGTTTCTAAATGCTTGAGCACTGCTGAGCTATGCAGTCCTCAACTCTTTACTTAAGGTTTGTGATTTGAAGGATCTGATACTGCACTATTTGAGATTGATTCTTCAGCTCTTCATTTAATCTCTGCACTTTATCTTTTGCCTGTCTTTGCAGATCAGAGGTTTAGTTTGGTTGGGCCATTCTAGGATGATTATTAAAACTGGATTAAATTATAAATTTATTGTGTGGCTCTTAAGTAATCAATATATTATTGCTCTATTCTCTTTATTTATTGTTCTAAAATACTTAAGGTATGAAATGCATAAAAAAGCGAGTTTAAATGAAAACAGACAGACCCTAGTTAGCTCACTATTTTCACTCATATACAATTCTTAATTACAATACTCATTCCTTCGATACCTTCTTTTTCCCTCCCTCCTTGGGTTCTTATACCACTTAAACATATATTCTTATATTTAAGTTCCTTGGCAGGCTTGGTTGCTTTCTCGCCTTTCTCTGCTCCCTTGGCAGCCTTGGTTGCTTCCTCCTCTTCCTTCTCACTGGTGTCCATCAGGAAATAGTTTCCAGCAGCCTTCTGTTCCTGATCCTTCTGGGACTCGAGCTTGTTGATTCTTGGACGGAAGTTGGTGGGGTCTCTACGGAAGGTAATATCCATGATCTATCAATTAAATTATAGCACACTTAAGATCTTGAGGAATCTGTTCATGCCGCTGACTAGGCCCTCAGGATAGGTACAGTAGGTCTTCTTGGCAGGCTCTCCATCGAACACGATAACCTTGTCGGCAAGGTAAGTGGCCATGATGAAATCGTGCTCAACAATAAAGGCAGCGCGCTTGCTGTTCAACACCCAACGCTTGATCACCTTAGCGCAAATGACTCTCTGCTCTGAATCGAGATAAGCAGATGGCTCATCGATCAAATAAATATCGCAGGGCTTAGCCAATGCCATCACAATGGACATTAAATTACTATACTTAAAATGGCAACTCTTTGCAACTCTCCTCCTGAGAGGGTTTGGACTAAGTTATCGAGAAGAGGTTCGATCTAAAGTGGAATGATAACTTCAGTCTTAAAAAGAGGAGCTTCCCATATTGTTGAGAGCTTAGTGTAGAGCAACTCTCTGACTGTTCCCTCGAACTTGGGTGCGATTGTCTGAGGCTTGAGAGAAATATTCAACTGAGGTATCTCCACATCGTCTTAATCAGGCTTCAAAATTCCTGCAAGCATCTTGATGAGAGTGGTCTTTCCAGTTCCATTCTATCCAAGCATGACTACGATTTCAGAGTTGGAGAAGTTTCCAGCCTCCACATTGATTTAGAACTCGCCCATAGTCTTTGACATGGCAGGGTACTGATAGTGAGATTTCTTCTCAAGAGTGCCTGCTTGTTTCTTCTCCTCTTCACTTTCAACAACCTTGAAGGTGAGCTCCTCATCTCTGAAACGCATGTTTTCAGTGTGCACGAAACCTGAGAGGAAGATATTGATACCCTCACGCACTGAGAAAGGCATGGTCACCACACCATAAGCTCCTGGCTGTCCATAGAGACAGCAGATAAAGTCAGACATGTAATCCAAGATTGAGAGATCGTGCTCAACACAGATCACGTAGTTCTCAGGGGGTAAGGAGAGAACGGATCATACGAGCAGCCTTTAAACGCTGCTTCACATCCAAGTAAGAACTGGGCTCATCGAACATATAGATATCTGCGTTTTAAAGAGCGGTCATTGCAATAACGAATCTCTAAAGTTCACCACCACTCATAACTTTTTCAAACATGTCAAAGTAATCTAATACTCAATTGCTGAATTTCTCTTTCCAAAATACTATCAAGGTCCAACATATCGATGGCGTGTTGGAGAATACCTCTCTTATCTACTGCTGCTAATCTCTTTCCAACGATTCCTTGGGCTGCCTTTGACTTAGCGACTGAGTCGACATACTGAATCTTGATCAAGGCCTTGAGATTGTTTTCAAGCATCTTGGTGAAATAGTTCTGCAACTCTGAGCCTCTGAAGAACCTGAGGATCTCCTTCCATTCGGGAGGCTGATCATACCTGCCTAGGTTAGGTTTGATGTTTCCTGACAAGATTCTCAGGGCTGTAGATTTTCCAATACCGTTAGTTCCTACAAGTCCGAGAACCTGCCCTGAACGGGGCTGAGGAAGTCTGTGTAGCTTGAAGGAGTTGGGTCCATATCTGTGAGTGACCTCATTAGTGAGACCCTTGGGCAAGTTGATGATCTTGATGGCCTCAAAGGGACAGCGCTTTACACACATACCACAACCAATGCAGAGGGTTTCAGAGATGAAGCAAATGGTTGAGATTGGCATAACTTCGATGCAGACTTTTCCTGTCTTATTGATGGGGCAAGTCTTTTTGCATTCCTGCTTGCACTTCTTGGGCTTGCACTTATCTGGGTTAATGATGGCAATACGCAACTTATCGTCAGACTCCATATTAGATATCCTCAAAAATAGACACAATGATAAGAAGTTATTTCATTATACTTTAGGAATATTAAACAATTTAATAAATAACAAGCAATTTGAAAGGCATTTAAGCGATGTGTTACAAATTATTAATAAATTTAAATAGTAGAAGCTGCATCACAGACACAATCCTGCAGCACTCTTCTCTTGAACAAACCTCGCACTGCCAATTGTTTATCCAAGCATTCTTTGATCGCTCTTCAGAAAGCTTCTGGGTCGGTGCCAGTGAACCACTCTCCAGTGGTGTTTCTGTTATGTCCCACCATGCAAATCATTTCGTTGAGTTCCTCTGTAAGGCGGACGCAGCAGGCAAGTCTGCTGTTGGTAGTCAAGTTAGTGGGGCCTCTGAGGAGTTTGCTCTGCTCAAAGTGAGGCATCTTATTTAGCTTGTCATAGTGAGGATCTGCGACAACCACTTAGCACTGACTGCAGCCCACTCCAGCTGAATAGTAGTCAATGGGTACGTGATGGGGACGCAATTCCTGGTCTCCGCCTCCGCACTCAGCTAAATCAAAGGTTAAGATTATCTCAGACAAATTAAAGAAGAAGCAATAAGCTATCCATTTGCAATAGAAAATAGTTCTTAAGCATCTTGAGGCGTGACTTACGGTAGAGGCCTGGGATTTAGTGTCTGCTCAATGCATCTAACAAGCTCTCATCATTAAAAAATAAGAAATATCGTGGAAGCCAGCCACTCTTCTTGGGATTCCATCGGGTGGGATAAATTCGCAAAGTATATATTATTGAGATGATGTTGATCCAAATACTATAGCAAGTTCATTCACCTGAGAGGAGATATTTTTAAAGTCATTTTTCAATAAAAGGAAGAACTGATAGCTTACATCTTGTCAGTAACCTTGATTCTTCCCTCGATCTTTGTCTCATGGCCATGACCAGCGCTGAAACTTCTGCTTGCTAATCATTCCTTAAGAATTATAATCTTTCATACCTATAGAACTTTTCAAAGACAAATAAAAAACTATTTTATTACTATGAGAATTATTTTAAATGTGAATTATTATTTTATTAATTTTAGGAGGTTTGAAGCGAGAGATCGCTGCAAAAATTATTTTCTTGCAAAATTAGTAAGTTAGAACATATTTTTTAATAAATATTTGTCTCAATTCTTTATAATTTCAGTTTTAAAGAGATAATGTAGGCAGTGAAAATTGTAGAAAATAATGTAGTTATTGTTGTTACTGTTGTTTAGCTTCATATTTCATATTATAGGTAAATTGATTGTTAAAAGAACTCAGAGCATTAAGTTGAAGGACCTCTGCTGCATGCGTCCTGAGTTGTCCTACTCCTCCTCCTCTTATTCACTTGTTGCATTGTCTATTTCTTGAGCTTCCATATCCTCGCTGCCATCATCATCATCCTCCTCTTCCTCTTCATCCTGTTGTTCTTCTTCCTCTTGCAAAGGCCTTCTCTTTTTATGTTGGTCCACTCTCTTTTGAGCTGGCTGGGACTTCCTCTTATCTCGAGTTTAGATAGTAGGCTTCTATATTGGTTGCTTGTCCTGCTTGAGGTCATTCCTTTCCTTTTTGCTCTATCTGGCGATTGACTTGTTATCGATGAGGAGAGGCTTGTTACTCTTTACTGAGTGCTTATTGTAGTCATGGTACTCCACAGAAGATTCCTCAACAAGTTAGATGTTCCTACCTGCTGCCACTGCCACAGTAGTACCTTTCTTTATAATAAACTGCTTAAGTTTTTCGAGTTGCGCTTCTGCAAGTTGGAGGTGTTATTCTTCAGAGGCTGAGAAATCTTTTGTTCGTTTACTCTCAACTAAGCTACCTTAGCCTACTTACTTTAGGAGTTCTTGTCTTGTCTGCTTGGTGGGGAGGAGGGCAGGTTGGTTACGATGCCTTAGTATGGGTTCTACTAGCTAGTCCTTTTCTAATGCTTAGCAGGGGCTGCCTTGTCTTAATTCAACTGATTGCTTGGGAACTCTTAACTTATGTCTGAATTGAAAACCTACTTCGAATCTGGAATTTTGTTATAAACACAATAAATAATGAGAATATTATAGATATAAAGAGAGAGCATGGAGTCAGCATTGTATCCAACATCTCTGTGATTCTCCAGTCCCCTTGCTATGCTGATGCTGCCTTTGAAGTCCTTTGCTTTAATACTGTAATTATAATTGCATAGTAGTCTCTCTGAGCCTGGGTTTTGATGTTATCCTTTAGCCTATCTTGTCTCTTGTTGGACTAGGCAACCAACACAGGTTCCTTAACCTCTTCATTAGAAGAGTCATCAAACTCTATTTCATAGCCTCCTATAGCTATCTTCCTGCCCTCAGAGTCAACCTCTCCCACTTTCCATTCGTCACTCTATCTTCCTTGAGTTTTCACTCCCTCTCCCTTTACTGCTGCCTAAAACTTAATTACTTATTTTCCATTAAATATACTTTGATTTGATTAAGTTTACCTAATTTTCTTCTTGTTATTCTTGTAGTCTTTTTCATCATCAAACCCTAAAATTACGGGACCAATCTTTGGTGATATATTACTGAAAATCAATTTAATTAGGATATGATTTCGAGATATTTTACTGCTAATTAAATCATAGGATTAATCTATAAATGTCTGAATTTTAATATTAAAACTCTTTAACTATTGTTTCTCTAAAATTTAAATGGTCAAATTACTCGTACCTTATTTTTATATGACTTAAAATGCACCTTTAATACTTATAGGATACGATTGTCGTTAATTAGGTAGGTTGTAGAAAGTAGACTAAATTAACATCATAGAGTTATCTTGAAAAGGAAAGAATAAAGGAAGTCTGGGAGGAAGTGAAAGTCAACTCCATCTTTGTTTTAAATTGTTTTTTAATTAATCTTGAATTAATAATTCTAAGTCGAGGTGGCAGCCACCTTTAATTAAAAAGTGGTCGATTAATTTTTAAGACATTGGAGTGGCTGGCGATTAATTTTTAATGTGATCAGAGTTGGAAGGGTGATTGGACTTTAATTAAGAATTCACTGACTCGTCTTCTGGCACTAGTGCTGTACTACTACTACTACTACTCCCCCCCCCTCATAAAACGAGTCAGTGAAATAAAAAAGAACTTGTATTAAGTTATTCTACTTCCGCAATTAACTTCTATCTTGAGCTATTAGTTGTGAAGATTAAACGGCTGATTACAATTTTATTATGTTACTATTTTAGAGTTTGAAGTATTTATATAATAGTTCCCTAGCCAAATTGCGCAGTTTAGAACTTGGTGCTTTCCTATTTGATCTCTGCTTGTCTCGACTTCACCTTCTTTCCATTGTAATAAATTAACAGCAATCTTGATAAACTAATAGTAAGCTTTTACATTTTTAGAACCAGAGTTCTTAACTTCCTCATAAGGATCATGTTGCACTTCATCTGACTCGTAGGAGGAGATTCTTGATATAGGGAAGTTGCCTTGAGTGTTCTTGATACTTGCAATGTCTGAGTACTCGAAGAAGTCATTCTTAGAGAGTCTTTTAGTATTTATGCCTTGCACATTCCCACTTATTCCACTTGCCTTGTGATATATAATCAATATTTATGAGGTTGGAAGTCATCGAAGTCAATCGAGTATTTATCTTGGCGAGAACTGATGTAGCGAGAAAGCACTGACTTAGATTTCTGTTGCTTCTCTTTGTAGATAGAGTCAAATTATTAGTAATCGTTGTCTTCAGTGATAGCATTTATCTCTGAAATTTTTCCTGCTATGCTCTTAATTAGCTAATAATTATATAATATGGACTCTTGGTTACATTATTGTGTCTCATTCTATCGAGGGCATCTTGTCCATTCTTGCTCATTCCAGATATCTACATACTCTGTCTTTAATATATACAACTTATTATATAGAAACCTCTAATTATTAAAGTCTTTAAGCGGCTTTTCTATTCCTATTTTGAGCTACTTGCTGCTGTAAGCTCATTTGACTAATTGAAGCACTATTGTTGTTGGAACTATTTCTAGCTTTCTTATTCCTCTCTTTTAGCTAAAATATATGGATGGTTTTAATATGCTGTTTTCCCTAATCCATATTGTTGAGATCGTCTTCAATGGACTGCTTTTTCAAGGCAGAGGGTGGTCTTTGAATGTCAAGAGTGTGCTTTTTGCTTCTGGAGCTAACGCTCTAGGCTTGGGCAGTTGACTCTTAATTAGTAGTCCCTATTTATTCCTGAGTTTAACCTTCTCTCTTTAAAAAGTGAATCCAATAGATTGGTGGTATAATAATTATCTTAGCATGCTTCGTAGACTAAGCAGGTGGAGCATCTGAGTTGAGTTACTCGTTGCTGTTTGCATTTTACTGCTGTTCATCTTCGTCCTCATCTGCAAATTGGTTCATCTTGTCCCTCACCTTTTACTTTATAAGTTTAAGCGTTTGGCCATTCACAAACTGAGAGAACGGATTCAACTTCTTCTAGTGAAACAGAGTCACAAAGTAATTGCAAAACCTCCTCATCTTACTCTCGCGATGGTACAATCAATAGATAAAGCAGCTATGTGTACTTTGACTGATAAATATTTGAATGACTCTTCAAGCACTCTCCCCCTTGTGCTGTCGAAGTTTCGCTTTGAGTCTTGGCTTTTCTTGAGTCTCTGTTTCTGAGTGGTTGTTTTTGCGAAAGTCCTCTTCCTCACATTCTTCTCATAGATCATAATGATGAATGTGCCTGCTTGGTCATTCAGCACTTCTTCCTCTGAACTCTGTGTGAATAAAAAATATTCCATTATAATTAAATAGGACGGGAACCTGATAGCACTTGAGCATAACATTTGAAAAGAAGAACTCGTATCCATTTTGAAGTTCATCCCCTCCTTTAGAAGTAGTGTCGTTGTTTGTTTTGCGTTTGTAAGGCTACTCGTAAATTCCCATGTCAGATCGCTTCACTAACTTCACAGCATAAAATAATAAGGAGCACAGCCTTCTTCATGAAAGCTCTCACCTCCTCAGAAAGATGGTCAATTTATAAAACAGCTAATTAAAAAGTAGCATGGTATCTCACTTAGAAAAAGTAAAATTATTGTAATTAACTTCTCTGGAAGTATCTTGGGCGAAATTGAAGCTGTAAAGAATCTTTAAGTCTTGAGAAATAAACAAATATCAAGATATTAATAGAGAAAAGGAGAGGGTTTCTACAATTTGAACTTGGCAGAGGAAATATTTTTGCATGGTCAAAGGCTTCTCCTTAAAGAATACGTCTTACAAAATAATAAATCATTTATTCTTTGTAGACTTGCATGAAATTATTCTGGGTTTCTTCAAAGGGAAGTTCGCAGTATGTTCTGAATAGCTGCAGGTAAAAGTTACAGTAAATAAAAATATTATAGTTTCTCTTCGTCATCTCTTGGACTGGGAGGATGGAAGACTCGTTGATATTCTTGACACTGAAGGAAGTAAGTTCTTGCCTATATAAGTATAATAAATAAATGGCGTTTTAATTACCAGAAATTGAAAAATTATATGTGCAAGTTACTTACTGTTTAAATGCGATGTCTTCGTCTAGGAATTCAGTCAACACCTCTTTCGTGAACTCACACCAGAATTATGCAAACAGGTAAACTCCTCTCTTAAAACATCTAATTGTAATTAAGGTATTATCTTATAAGATGCTATTTTATCTGGTTGTAACTTCTTGAACATGATAGTCGAATCGCTTGGGTCCAAAGGTAGCAACTGCAAAGATATCGTTATATATTATGTCCACCTATATAATTAATTAGGCTCTCTCTCTAAAAAGGCCAGCTTCTAAATATATACTAAATTCAGAAATCTCCAAAAAATCACTTAAGAAACTTAGGAATTATGCATAAATTAGTATTAACCTTCGTTAAAAATAATGGCAAAAGATGAGTCCCAAATAAAATATAATACTAAAATTTGATGAAAATAATTGCAGATGAATCCCATTATTTTGGAGTTATCACTTAAATTTCACTTGTGAAATAATATTTACTCTGGTGTATTATTTTAAAGCTTAAGCGCTATTGGACTTACATGCTAATTGAAAAGGTCTAGGGTTATTTACTTCTGAAACTCCGCTCTGGAAGTAGAACCATCTAAGGGCTTGCTTTCTTGCATTTTGACTAGGGTTGCGAAAAAATTGGAGAGGAAGTCTGGTTAGAGCTTGGAACTGAATTATCGGTTTAACCCAACTCAAGACTGGGAGGTTTAAACTGAAGGGTCTTTTAAATCTACGATGTAGGTGCCTGATAGTGAGAAAACCAATGCTCTCTGAATATAAGGTAATACATAAATAAGGGCTTTTAATTTGATCTTTGATTGCTTGAACTACTACTGGCTCGATCTCTCTATTTAAAAAAGTTAGGTGACTCATTTTAATATACTAGAGAATTTAATGCGTGATCGATGGTCATGAATCTTAGAAATACATTCTTAATGAGTTCCTGCCTGCTGATTCATAATATATGACGTTTTAAAATTATCTAATCTCTTAATTTAAATGTGGAAGCCAACAGCCTGAATAACACCATCAACAATTACAACCAGAAAAACTCTTAAAACAAGGGAGCGCTCCGACACCATCGAGAACGTCAAAGCTAAGATCCAGGACAAGAAACCAAACCTACTCCACCAATAGAGATTCAACTTAGTTGGAAAGCATTTCACTCAAACTCACACCATCAAACTACTGAACACTTTTGACACAATCCAAGAAATTGAAAAAGATAATCTACAAGAAGAACACTTTCTGACTATAACATTCAAAAGGAGCCAGAGCAACACTCCAAACAACGAAAGATAAAAAAAAGATACTGAAGAATAAAATGCAAACCTCTTTCGAAACTTAGTGCGCTTGCCTTAGTTCGCTTGCCGCACTCCCCCTCCATTAAAAATTTAATGACTTTAAATTATAACGAAATATATATACTAATCTCTTTTTAAACATCAGATCTCTATTTATTAAAGTTTCTGTGACCTTCGATCACGCATTAAATTCTCTAGTATAATATAAAATAGTTTCTTTATAAGATAAATTGTATTCTGAATTGATCATCAATTTACATATAATATGAATTAAGGTGATGAAGATGTAGTATTAGTGTTAACCTTTTATATGAAACTTAGCATCCATGACTCTTCATCATTTTAGAATAATAAAATTGAATAATTTATCCTTAAAAGGACACTTAAATTCCCACTTATCAACCGCATTTACCATACACAACTCAACATTAAATTTCAATATCTCTCATTTTATAAATTGTAAAACAAATCTAAATTTCAACAATTCTTATCTGTTTTCATTAAAATTGTGTGTTTATTTAAGCCATAATGATGTTGCAATCTCTAAATTGAATTCTTTACAATTAGGAGACTAAAACTAAAATGAAATCTTAATTTAGATAGATAGCAATCTCTAAATGATGTTTAACTTAAATTAAACAAGGTGTTGGTTTTCTTTGGAACAGTCTTACTCAGAAGCTGATAGTTTTATTTTATCTAAAAATATTAATATTATTGAATAACCATACAGTGATCTGCCGAAGTCTTGAGAGCCCTAGGATGTCCTCAAGAATCTCTAAGTAATAGTCTTGAGTTCGTTCTTGTAGTTGCTGAACTTCTACTGAGTTTTAGTCAGAGTGAGTGGGTCAGGTATCACTCCTCCCACAAAGCAGGAACTGTTCTAGTCCCACTCATCCTTCATATTTAAAACTCAAAATATAATGATACAGTAGTTGATTTGGTAATAATGCGATCGAATTTATTGATGATTTGTTTTCCTTTGAAAGCTTCTTGATAGTCAGTGAGCTAAGGGTCGTTGAGCTCACAGAAACCAGTAATGTTCCCACTTCCTCTGAAGAAAGATTGCTATAGATTATTAAGATTAGAAGGAGGATTTACCTTGAACTCTTTGTGATTGATAATAGGCTCAGTGAACTTGAACTTGATAATCTGACCTCTGCGGGTGTTAGATAAATTCAGACGCTTGAGCATCTATATTTCCTACTATTCTTTTTCCTTTTGAGTTGGAGATTTCTCTGCCACTTTCTTCCCCTTGTGTTGCAGAATTAACTTATCATAGCTATGAAAAATAAAACTCTGATTATAGCGAGGGGCTCTTGCATTCGGATCTAGCTTCTAGTGAATAAAGTCAACTTGCTTGAGTGACTAGGGAGGCTATTGGTTTCTAAGCACTGTAAATATCTCCCTGCAAGTTTAAAATATTGCGCCTGTGAACTCATCTTAGTCATTTACGAAATTTTATAGTTATCTATAGAGATTAAACTAAATTTTGATGATTGATCCTGACCCAGTGGTCAATATAGTGTGCAATATGTGGTTTGAAGCAGTGTGCCATCTGTAGTTCTGTGAATCGCTTGAATTTGAGGATCTCTTGGTCTTCTTGTGCTTTTGGTTTACTGCCGAAGAACTGAGCGTAGTGAGTGGTGTTAGTCATTTTCCTGAACTCCTTTTGAGCGTCAGTGTAGTTGAGAGTTTGCAACTGATCGAGTAGAGGTAGATTCTCTCTCATGTCAGTGGAGGCTCCTCTCTTCTTAAAGCGCTTCTCCCCCTCTCATCTCCTTTATCTTCTGCAGGATCAATCAAATTAAGAGAAAATAATTTATGAATGCTAAGGATTTTGAGTCCCTAATTGTAAGATATTAAGCTTTGAAGATATGGATGGTGTGATAGATTACTTTTTTGTGATGCTCTGACAAGTTTGCAATCCACTTGTGCAGCAAGTGCAAATATTCACTTTTAACTATTTCCTGCAGGATCTAAACCAACATTTTAGTTAACCCAGATATGAGTATTGCTTTCAAAAAGAATTCGATAGAAAGTATGAAAAATATTTCATTCACTTTAGATACAAACACATCTCAAAAATGTTTAAAGAATAGGTTAGAATAAAAGCCATTAAAGCATATTACACTGCTTGAGAGACAACTCATAATACGATATTTTTCGAATAGAGCTAGTTCTTACCTCAAAATACTTCTTGTTAGGGATGTTTGGAAGAGATACTGCTCTGGCCTATTGAGGATTCTTCCATTTATGGTCTTTTGGATTATAGATCACAATAAAATTTAACAAATATGCTATTCATAATTGGGAAAATATTCGAAAATACATTTTAGACCCAACTAATAATTTAAAGTACAAAATATTATAATTGCATTCATTTATCATAACGGTACTTTTATTAAATAGATGCCTTGGAAATTGAAAGTTGCATTGAGGGAAGCAGGAGCAGTAGGAGGAGAGGCCATCATAATTTATTTAGTGGGATCTTATTTTATTCTAGATATAATAAAAATTTACAATCAAAGTAGACTTTAATATTATTTAATTTGCTACTATGCTCTCCTTTCCACTAAATGAGCAATCTTAAATTATTAAACTTAAATAAATCAATCTCTGGCAGCCACTAACTTGTGTTCATAATGCATTTGTTACTCTCTGAGTTGAAAAATGGGTCAAAACTCGCCACCCCATCCCTTCTTGGTGACTTTTGATTTGTCTAGGTTCCAGGCGGAGTTCATCATAACTTCGAAGTACTTGTCATCGTCAATGCTCATGGACACGTTGTTATAGTACTCCATCCACTCGTCCAGGGAGATTTAGCCATCTCTGCTGTTCTCATGCTAAATATCAATTATAACAAATTCGCAAACTTACGTTGAGAGCATAGTGAGCCTCAAAAGTGTCCAAGAACTCTCCCAACACCTCATCCTCAGTCTTCTTTCCTTGGATGACGTCTGGGTGCTTCTTACCGTTGTACACTCCTTTGATGTCTTCAATGTTGAGCACTCCGCTGCGATCGCGATCCATGATATTGAAGGCCTTCTAGCAGAGGTTGCGTCTGAACTAGTTCATCTCTCCTCTCACTCCTCTCAAGAACTCATCGTAGTTCACTCTTCCTGATCTGTCTCTGTCGAAGATGTCAAACAGTCGTCTATAATAAAACTTCAAAGTCTAATGTCCTTATCAAGAACGTTGATTCTGAAATCTTTGATGGCCTTTCTGAACTCGTACTCATCGAGATCGTGTGAACCATCGTCGTCAAAGATCTTGAACTGCTTCTAGAGTCCAATGATACCTCTAGCTCCTCTGCTGATCAACTTCTACGCGAAGGTCTCAACTAGTTAAACAAAGTAATAGTTAAGCCTCTGAGTAGGACATATCTGCTTGAGGATTGGCTCCCTTTGTGCTGCCAGAAATAGTGCCCTCAGCTTTCTGCTGCCATGCTGAGGAACCTGCAGTAGCCATTCCTTAGTACTGGTAGCTTGAAGGCTAGTTCTGGGGTCTGAGACTGGTTGAGTAGTTGGTAGGTTGGCTGTCAACACCAAATGGAGCACTCTTGGTTACATTAAATAAATGGCTGAAGCAATAAATTTCGCTAAGCTTATATTTAATTGTATCCTCCCTCCTAATAGAACTCTTTCTTAGAGACATTAGTCCAGCCAGGCTTTCTAGTGGCATCTCCGTGGAGTTTCCAGGCGTTGATCATCATGAGTTCGAAGTAGTTGTCGTTATCAATTGAGGCAGACACATTGTTGTAGTACTCTAGGAATTCTTCCATGGTTACTACTCTATCTCTCTATCCGCCATTCATGTTGTGATGGGTCTCGAAAGTCTCGATGAACTCACCAAGCACTTCGTCCTCAGTCTTTTTACCAGACTTCACATCAGGGTGTCTGCTAGCATTCAACACTATATTTCATTCTCAATTATCATCCACTCTAATTACTGATTATAGACTCCTTTGATATCATTCATGTCAATGACACCACTGCCGTCCTTGTCTAGTTTAGTGAAAGCAACCTTCACAATCTTAACTCAGGCAGCATTCATAGGTCCTCTAACTCCTCGCACAAACTCATCATAGTCGATTTCTCCACTGCCATCTCTATCGAAGGTTTTGAACACAAGTCTGATCTCGTCATCGTTCAAATCAATTCTGAAGTCCTTGACTGCCTTTCTAAACTCACTAACATCGATAGTGCCTGAGTTGTTATCGTCCATGATCTTGAACTGCTTTTGCATACCGATAAAGCCACGAGCTCCTCTTTGAGCAAGCCTGGAGCGTAGTTTCTCAATAGCTGAAGTAGCCTGAGAGTTGCCTCCTCTTTGAGAACCACCATACTGGGAGGCTCTTGAAGAAGGGGGATGCTGTTGAGTAGAGTAGCCTCCTCTCTGACTAACAGTAGCTGGTCTTTATTGGTTTTAAGACTATTATTGACCTCTCTGAGGTGCGGCACTTTGGAGAGCTCTTCCATTAGACTCTCCTTTATCAGTCCAGCCCTTTTGATAAGTTCTATCAGCCTCATTCATCTTCCAGGCGTTGTTAATCATGAGCTCGAAGTACTGATCATTGTCAATTGAAGCAGAGATGTTGTTGTAGTACTCTTCAAACTCCTCAATAGTTACTACTGCTCACAATTCATCCAATAATCAAATTAGTTATAAAAATTAAGTAAAAATAAATAATCAATGATAGTATTCGTTATTAAATATAATCAGCCGGTGTGAGCCTCCTAATTTAATAATTTTTTATGGTCACTAAGATTAAGATTGTGAGCTACTAATTATTTTTACTGAGCATTAATTATATTAATTTTAGTTTAAATATCTATCAAAAAGCTTTTCGTCTTTTATTACAAATCCTAACTTTAGAAACTTGCTATCATTCACTTATAATTTTTGCAAATCTTAATTTTTATTTAATGATAAACTATACATGATCTGGGGCCTCAGAGTTGCAAATATTATGGTGTGTCTCAAAAGTTTCCAAGAACTCAAGTAAAATATCCTCCTCTGATTTCTTTCCAGCAATCACATCAGGATGTCTCTTTGCATTCAACAATAAAGTAACAATCAGAACCCATTTTCCCAAATAGAATGGATTATAGATGTCCTTGATGTCATTATAGTCAACAACGCCACTTCCATCGCGATCAATCTTTTTGAATGCTTAGGGCAACAAGCTTCTTTCTGAATCCACTCATGGGTCCTCTCAGAACTCTCACGAACTCGTCATAGTCGATAGTTCCATCACGGTTGCGGTCAAACAAGTTGAACAGAGACAAGATCTCATTATCAGAGAGACCTAGCATCTGCTCCTTCATGGCTTTCTTGAATTCATACTGATCAAGTGAGCGACTATTGTCATCATCGAAGATCTTGAACTGCTTTCCCATGCCTATCAGACCTCTTGCGCCGCGTGAAGCTAGCTTTACCTTCACTTTGCCTAAGATTTCCTGCATATTTTCTCCATCTTTGGATGATTGATTGACCACAGGTTTGTATCCAACTCCAGTTCCGATCTCTTGGTTCTTTCTTTGCATCGTATTTTATTTAGAAAGAAGAATATATTTCCAGATTTAGGGTCTAAAAGGATCTAGCAGAACTCTTTGTAGTCGAGTGCACCTGATCTATCTGAGTCGTAGTAGTGGAAAAGGCTATTTAAGTCTTTTTGAGAAGGAATTGTGACTCCAATCTTTTCAATTGCTTTCTTGAACTCCTCTGGCTCGCAAGTTCCTAAATTTGGAGTTAGTCAATCATATATCATTGAAGAAAACAAAGCAATGAGTTTTCGACTGCTTGAAAGATAATAAAGCTTATATCGGTGAGGATATATGAATTTTTCTGCTTGAGATACACAAAAATAAAAGTGAATTACTTACCATTGTTATCAAGATCAAAATATTTGAATGCCTTGAGTAGCACTGCTTCTTCTGTTTAATGAGCAGTTGATTTTTAAGTGAGCTTGGCTCTGAGTTCTCTCTCGAACCTATATATCAAATCTTAGCTTTAAAGCTTAATGATAATATGAATTGTCAAGGGTTTGAATAAATCTGCCCTTACTGTGATCTGAGGCTATCCATTTTGTGAGTGTAGGTAAGTCTTAATAAGATATTAACAAATTATTTATTCCGCTCTATTAAACCATTTAACGATCACTTCATCCTTCTCTTATCGTACTCAATCGTAGGAACTACACTCGAAATGAACTTCAATTCTCCTCAATGTCATCTTTTACCCACTTAATTCTAGCTTGCTTCATTCCGAGATGAAATTTGTTTGCTCTTATTTTCTTTGCATAATCCGCCATGATATCCTCAAAGGTTTCTGATTCCCTCAAAGTTTGAGTATGGATAGAAACAGCCTTGGAGTTTGATAGTAAAAGTCATAGGTTATAGAGAGATCGTAGGTCCTCACTTTGTGAACAGTATCCTCTGGCTCGTTTTAAATGATGTACTAGTTTCCAGCTGCGAAAATATTGTCTACCACAGGGCCTGTTCCTGCTGCGTTGTCGATATCGTCAATGTCAACCTACAAGAATTATCATAAATGGGAACTATGCTTACTGCTTCGTCTTCCTGAGCATTTCCTCCCACGTTTTCCATTGTCATGTCATCAATGTCATCAATATCTGCTGCCTCCTTTCCTATAGACATCTTTAGATAAAGGTGTCTCAGTGTCAACCCAACCATCTTCTACGTCTCTCTCTTTAATTTCATTTACAAATCTGCTATCCTCTTGGAGCAAGGCACTCTTCTTGTGACCTAGTGATATTTGTAAGAAACTTATTTGCATGAATAAGCTAACTTACCAAAAATTATTTGTCCTCTGGCAAATTCTTGTTTCTGAGTTTAGGGTCACCTGCTTCCAATTTATTTCTTCCTCCAAGTTGGGCATTTATGGGTAAGCTGATCTCCAGCCATCACGAACTCTTCGGGAGTCAATACTCCTTGGTCGAGGAACTTGCTGTCCTTTTATAAAGATGAAAGGAGTGGCGATGCTTCTGAAAATATTATTGGCAGAGTTCTTAATGGAGTCCATTGCTCAAAGATTTTAATAATTTAACTATAATCAAACGAACAGTCCCCTCTACTTTCTGATAAACTCACAAATTGATCAATATATCTCTTCACTTTAAATGTAGTCGATGGCTTTTACTATAAAAAACTTTTTTTATATTCAAAATTAATAATTTGGGATAAGTCTGCTAAAATTAAAGTCTAAGTTTTTGCAAGCAGTTAGTGTGATACTTCTTTGTACTCATTCGAGTTCGAGATCAATTGTAAAATCGTACTCTAAATTAAATGAACTTCAAGAAGACAAACAGAGACTGATGAACTTGGGGAGTGCCTCCATTAGATTAGATGGTGTCGATAATTTTCTTCATGACTTTGGCATGATTGCAAGGATGAATACTAGCTTGCATCCTAATAAATATAGAGATGAGGGTGAGGCTCCATAGTCACAGTTTTCTTTGTAGGTTTAAAGTTTGATCATTCTCATTGTATCCTTGAAACCACAGCCTCATAATCTTATCTTATTTTTCTCCTTTCCTGCGTGATGGTCTTTAGCAATAATTGCCTCTCTTTGGATTCCTCGCCTTACAAATTGATCGAAAGTGTTATTGTGTGGCTGCTTCCCAACTATTTACGTTATTCATTAAGAAATCTACCTCCAAACACTATCCATTTCAACCACTAGTCCTTTAGAACACCGATGAAAGGAGTTAACATATTATTTTTCATGCTCTAAAATTAAAGAAATAAGAATTATTAAAATAAACTAATTTAGCTTATTCATTTTCTTCGTGTGAGCATTTTATAATCTTCAATTGCTCAAAACTGAATCTTTTTAAGGTAAAATAA
Source organism: Tetmemena sp. SeJ-2015 (assembly GCA_027382625.1). NCBI lineage: Eukaryota > Ciliophora > Spirotrichea > Sporadotrichida > Oxytrichidae > Tetmemena > Tetmemena sp. SeJ-2015. The sequence continues at coordinate 13,946 of JAJKFJ010022638.1, read as the reverse complement.
AAATATAAGGTCAGTCTTCTCACTAAGTTCTAGAAGGCATTTGCCAGGAATGAGATTGAGAATACTTTTAGTGGCGTTGAAGTGCCTGTACAGGAAATTCATGCCCCAAGTAGTGGAGATACCCACTCCCACGAACATCAGAATCACAAATACCACAAATATCACAATTAGGTTTCTCTCCTATGTTCCAAAGTAACTTTGCATAGACCCAGTCACACTCTGCACTAGCTGGATAAATGCATCGTCCAAGTACATTATTCTACAATCAAAATTATTTAATTCTATCTATACTTGAACTAGTTATGATAATAATTTGAGGTAGATTATTGATCTGACTTGGTCACTGCTGATGAGACTATTGAGTCCACTATCTGTGAACCTTAATTGTTAGAAGTTGATTTGAGATTGTAGAATAGACTTCATCATAGCACTCATAGTTTGAGTGACTCCAGTCTTTAGAATTCCATTGAGTGCTGTTTCACAAGTAGTCTTATTGTAGCTGCTAGTAATGCTTGAACAGAAATCACTTCCTTCTATTGCTCCTATGTAACTTGTGCTGTCAGCTATCATTGAAGGGATGCTCTGTCTGAGCGAGTTGTACTGTTATTCATTCTGTTGGGTCTTTTCTTGGAAGAAGTCGATGAATGGGACTTTGGTGGTGTTCCCATCTGAGAACAACTGGTCTTGCATCATAGTCATGCTGAAGTTCCTAGCCTAGCTCAAATACAAACTATCATAGATTGTAGCTTTCTCTGAAATATGCTATTAAGTTATTAAAGAGAGGGCCTCTGGAGGATACAGTATGATAGTAGTCCAGACTTTGTTTGATGCTGCTATCTATGTCAGCAATAATATATTTTGATTTAAATGAGGAAGTAGTTGAGTAGGAAGTATCCTTGGACGATGGCTGCGAAGAATAGGACGAGCATGATGTACTTTATCTTCTTGATGAGACTCATTTGTCTAATCTTCTTATGGAAGATCTTCTTAAACACTGCTGCCTCCAACTCTTCTTGCTGCTTCATCAATTCAGCTCTCATATCTTCCTCAATCAAATCTCCATATTATTATATTTAGGTTACTTAATTTTAATATATTATTACAAAGAAATTAAAAGAAATAAATTATATAGGAAGTTTAAACAATTATATTTTAATTTATGTTTTCAATCAAAATCAGTAATCTATAGTAGCCTTAATATCGCCATATTCAAATTTAAATTTTATTATATCTATGATACCTCCTTATTAGATATAATGCCCAAATTTACAGAATAATTGTTAGAGAATATAGCATCATCATATTTAAAATAATTTTATTGATAAAATGTAATTTAAATTAATAGTCTTCAAGTTTATTATGGTTATCCTATTGTTTGGTTTTTAAAAATATGAAAAATAGCATTTAATAAGTCACCATTAATCTCATTCTTCTCAATTTTCAATTATTTTAGAGGTCTATCCAATATAATACTTCTCATTATAAAACAATAGTTTGCATCTCTGACTTAAAGTTTACATTTTTCCATGAGTTAAATTAATATGTAGTTTTGCATAATAACTTTATCTTTAAAGAAATAAACCTCTTTTTAAAATATTAAAATAATTTATTTTTAGTTATCACATCTATTATTTCAAATTATTTAAAAATGAGGAATGTCTCCTTGATTTTTCTCAGTCTCCTTATTCACCAAAGAGCCGACCAAGTGCACCCTATCGAGTTAAACCTAAAGACCCTAGAGGATTCAAACCTCAAATACTATACAGAATTTATATATATATTGTATTTACTATTTGTTCCATCTTTTCAATTAAAGTAATAAGCTCCACAAATTTAAAATTATATTTTAAATTAGGATCTTTTTGATTGCTTTCATCTTTCATGGAGAATTTTTTCGTGAGCAGCCTAGATGAAACTATTCGAGATGACTCATTATATTTAAATAGTAAATAACTTCTGATAGAAGAGGGATCCTCCAGGGTTATTGGTAGACTGCCTGAGTTTTGCGAAGAATATCCTGATGTTTCTCTTTCGGTCATCTATGTCATTTAAATCTTAGATTATATATTTTTGGAGAGCTCTGCATAAATGAAGAACACCTTTTCTTTGTTGGACTCAATCCTCAAAATTATAGGAATGATAAGCACAGCAGTCAAGAAAGTAATAGCGATTGCCAAGATATACCAACAACCTATCACAACATAGCAAATAAACAATAATCCATTTGAGTTTAGTGATTGCCAAGAACAGAGTCTAATTTTGTGATATGCTGTCATAAGCAGAGTCAATGTAGCTGTCAGATAGTTTGAGGGAGTAGAAGTTTATCTCTGCTTTATCCTAATTCTGCACTAAGAAGTAAATCTACCTCTGTAGTTCACTCAGAGGATTGCTCCTGTAAAGCTATTTTATAGAAGCTTCATACCCATCACTCACGTAGCTATTTAGATACTAGCGAGGCAGTGCCAGCGAAGTTACATAAAATAATATTGCACATTTGATATTAGGCCCACTCTCTGAACCTGAGTAGCAACTCATAAAATGTGAGTGCATAGGATTTTGACATGGTGAAGTAGTAACTGTCACTTCTGATATAGCTCAGATCCACATAGGTTTTCGAGTAGTCACCATATTATTTCTTCATAAATGAGGAATCATATTCATCCAGGGATATCTAAAGCAGTCTGAAAGACTCTGCCTCTTTCAGCAACACACTCTGCAAGAATACTGACAACTTTCCATCAATGAAAGGACTTTAGTCGCTCTAATGACCATTAGCAATGTTATTTCATTAATCATAATTTATAAACTGAACAATTCCCAGTATAAGAATGTAATAACTAGTTCTCTCATAATGATTTGCATATTCTGGTAGTTTATAGCGCTTATTTTAGTGTTATTGATGTCTTTCAAAGCTGAATAGAAGTTCTTATCTTTGATCAGAGCGAATACAAGGATGATTATCGCAGATATTACAGACAAGATAAACACTATTACAAGCGCCTTTTACAAAAGTGATATAGATCGAGGCTTAGACTCCTCCACAGTGGAAGTTTTGATCTCACTAAGTTTATTGATTAACCCTAAACATAAAAATATTATGACTCCTTTATCAGATGTTCCATAGCCAGCTAGCGAAGAAACAGAAGCAAGCGAACAGATTTCTTCTCTGTCTTCTTAGTAAGTGAACTTAAGTTCTTCCTTTTCCATTCCACTCTCGTGAGTGTTCTTGGTGTCAAGGAAGGAGGCAGTAGCTGTTGCAGTAGCTGCATCTTCTTCAAGCAGCACAAACCATATTTCTCTTACCACTAGTTAGTTGTTATTTGTATAGTTCTGAGCCATCACAGACCCTCCCATGGTCCCAATTATACCAGAGCCTGTTACTACTCCTGGTGCTGCAGGCTGAATGTATCCATGCGGAGCCAATTGGTGCTCGTGCATCTTCATCCAAACTAAAGCGCGGCATTTCTTCTCCTTCATGCACAATGTAGACTCAAACTCGTCCTCTGATCTGTTCTCGAAGTCATCTAGTGCATCTTTGAAAGAGTTCATGAAGAAATCAATCTTAAGATAATATTACACTATATATCTTCTTTCCATCTACGAATTCTTTTTCAAACTCATCCTCTAGAATACCATCGAAGATCTGCTCCAAAGAGATATCTTTGTTTAAGGCTTGGAGTGGGAAGCCCAGCCACTCTGTAATGTTTCTTGTCATGTCAGTTATCACTCCCTTTTAGTCAGCCAGCAGCACGAACACGTCCTAAGCATCCAAAATTTCCTTCAGAGGGTACATTTAATACATATAGACTCAATTTACATCTCTAGAAGAATAGATCTTTTGCAAAAAGCAATGAAGCACAAGTTGTACTCGAAAGTCACGTAGGGACTGATGTCCATCACCAAAGGCATAATGAATCCACTCTTGTGTTTTCCCCACACGAAATAAATATACTATAAATTGTGGGCATCCTTGTTAATCTTCCTCTTTATAAATAACTTCAATTACTCTTGCTGTTGACGTAGTTGAGAATGAAGTCTTCATGAGAAAATCCATAAACTAGAGGCTAAAGCTTTTGCAAAGAGTGGTTTATGAGTTCATCAGTATTGTAACCAAAGATCCTCTCTGCCTTGTTATTCATGGCTAAGATCTTGCTGAAGTCCCTTTAGCAACCACTGATAATAATCATACCATTTTCATCACTGAAGTTAATTCTAGCATACTCCTGTCGGAGATTCTTCTTACGCATACCCTTGGCTTAGAGAATCTTAGTGATCTCCATCTTGGCTTCAGTTTCTTCCAACTCGTAGTTGAGGCACAGTGACACGAACAGCTTGTATAAGTAAGCTACCTCCAAGTAGTTTGAGTTTATAGACATTAACTTCTTGTAAATAACTTAAATAGTAGCAATTATTTATCATAAAATTATATATGGTTTACTTCTTTTTAATAGCGTAGAACTGAGAGTTGATCTCGCTGCCAAGTCTAAATATGTTATCAATATTGATATTCTTCTTGTTTAGCTCTAACCAGAAAGCCTCAGCCACTTCACTGGTCTGCTCTATACTCTTCTGGTACTTAATATTCAGCTTTTCGAACTCTATGATCTGCTTTAGATCGATCTCCAAATCTAGTATCTTAGATTCTTTAGACAAGAAAGAGTTCACTCTTGAAGTGAAGTACTAAATGATCTTCAAACCCAAAGTATAGCTGTCATAGGTATCTCCAAAGCTACTCAAATATAAATTAAAGCAACTCTTAAGAGTCTGAGTATAGCTAAGCTCATAGAGTGCTTTGAAGCTGTTCTTGAACATGTTGAAGTATATGAAAGCACTCATGTATCTGAGTTTAACGCTGCTGGGGAACAACTCCAAGAACACTTTTATATTGTTGATGAGGAAGTTATTAAGGAACTTGGTACGCACTTTGTTTTGCTTCACTAGGTTTTTAGTCTGCACAAAGAAAGTCTTTTGCATTGAATTATCTTCCTGTGTGTTTTCATCATCGTAAGTTGTTCTGTTGTTAACTGTAGATATTGAGTTCTTGTTGTTTTCATATAACAAATATAATCATCCTCTTTCATGGTGGCTATGGTTGCCAACTATATACGATAAGCACTGTTTATCACCTTATAGAACTCCATGCAATTGCACTCTGGGAAGTCACTAAAATAAAAATACTCAATAGTCACATATCTCTATGTGTCTCTCCACGAATCCTCTGAGGATAAAGTCTTCTCTATCATCTATGGTGCTCATTTCAATAAGCTCGTGAAGGGCCAACATCATATGAAGAGCATCGAACTCTTGTCTGTAGTTGAATATGTCAATCTTCTTCAGGAAGTTTTCTCTAGTGCGTTAAGATATCCTAATAAGTAGCGCTTAAGAAGCTAACAAACCAAGAATTAGAGTGATTGTAAAGATGGTATTGAGTTGAGTGTCTAATAAGTCACACAGGAAAGCTATAAGAAATAGCACTAGCAGCACTGTCTCAAAGGAGAAGTTCATAATGTGGATTATTCTATCGAAGGTCATTCCCATTCTTACCCTTCTGTAATATATAGGCACCAAGTATCACAACAAAGAAGGGGTTGAAGTAAACTACTATTTCTCTCTCAGCTGAGTCAATCTGGTATACCAATACCACTGCCAGAGTAAAGAGGACCTTTGGAGTGCTGAATCTTTGAGGGGAAGTGGGCCCAAGGCACTGTTTCATTTGGGTAGCAAGAAGTCATCATGGAGTGAGTGTACATTGCAATAGCCACTATGATAATCTAAGGATAACACAGAGAAGCATGTCAACGCCAAGTGCTGTCCAGCGAAGCAACTAGTCTCAGCCTATTATAGAAAATTAATAATTTTTTTAAAGATAAAATATCATTTAATTTAAAGAGATAATCGCAAACATAAATCTTGGCGAGGTAGCTTGTCACTGGTACGAAAAATGCAGAATGTCAAAACAATAATGACCAAACCCAACACCTTGTTGTAGAATTTCTTTCTCCCACTGATGTTCAGCTTCTTTTTATTTCTTGAAAATATAAGGGCCAAGAGAGAAGCTAACCCAAGGAATATCACTATGATAAGAATCAACATCCCCTTTTTTGTTGTTGTCATAATTAATTGAATGGTAAAGTCTGTCTGCCAAATTAGTGTATGATGCTATCTACTCAACAATAAAATATTTATTAATTCAATAACCCACAAAATATCATTACATTTAATAGGAAAGCTCTATTAATATGTTTTATAAGTAAACTCTTAAAATTTAGCAGAGAAAGAAAAAAATTAAATAGAAATATCATGATCCATCCTATCTCAGTTTCATTTTGACTCTAAGGTATGGATGTAGTCACCCTTATCAGTAGTAATAGCCAGTTCTCAACATCAACTCCATCGCAAAAATGTTGAGAGTGCCACACTATACTCTCGCATTTGAAAGTTGCAAATGAGAAAGTTAGGAGTTGCAGCTGTTCCTCATCCCACTTCTAAGTTTCAAGATGTGCACATCAATTATTTGATTGATCTTCAAACTCTTCGCCACTAAGCGCACTTCAGTTTGGAGTAGAAGATCTTCCATAGATAGTTTCCTTATCTCAAGATCTCTCCGTAGACTGTAGCAAACATCTATCGTTGAAATGGCATAACGTACAAAACTGTGAATCGAGTGAAGCGCGTTATAGACTTCACTTAGCCATTTTATTATAATAATCTGAAATATATTTACATACTGCTCAGGTGTGAGAGGATAGCGTGAAGTTTGTATGTGCTGACGAAGCTGTGTTCACACACAACACCTTCATGAAGAAGAGTTGGTACAAGAAGCACGATAACATAGAAGTTTACGAGTAGAAAGTAAATATAACTACAAGTGCGTTACTTGAGGAACAGCGAAGACTCAGGCTTAGAAGCTTATGTCCTTCATCCTCGCTCTATCAAGCGAGAGCAGTATGTTGTGTTCCTTAAGAAGCTCAGAGAGAAGATCACAGACGGTGAGATCGTTCTACTCGTTGACAACCTCAGCGTACACAAGACAAAGGAAGCGAAGAAGGCATACGCTGAGTTGAACGTCACTCCTGTTTTAATGTTCCATACTCGCCAGAGTTCAACGGCATTGAGTTTTACTGGAACTTAGTTAAGGACACTATAAGAAGCTGCTGCTCTATCACTTGATGCATGATTAAGCTATCGATACAGAGGATTTAATAGTGAGTAGTTGTAAGAGATGGAAGAAGTAAGACAAAGTTATGTGCGAGATAAGGTAGAGTGAATATTTGGTAATTTAAGCTTAACTTAATGACTTAAGTACTTTTGCTTATCTGGGAAGAAGGGATTCTTAAGAGGTTCCTTTCTCTCTTCTGTTGGGCCAGATGGACCTAGCTTCCTCATCTTCGAACCTGCTCCCGCATCTATGTGCCTCTCGTCGTCCCTAAGTTTGTATAGTGATAGACGCTTGCTCACCTCGATGCTTGATTTTGCTTCCGTGCTCTGAATACCTTTGCTCTCTCCTTCATTAAGTAGATGCCAGTGCCAGGTTTCTCTACACAGTTAAACTCTAAAACTTACTAGAGAAGTAGGGATACTTCTGAAGCTGCTCAAACCATTCGTCGCTGATAACTATTCCTTGCTTCTTTGGGTCGTTCTCCTCTACTTAGAATCTCTTCCTGTGTGCATCTTCAATGATAATTATCTATTTAAAGTTAAAAATATAATAATTCTTATAAAATTATGGAGTTTTAAATGTCAGAAGCAATCATCACCCAATTATAAAATTATTTATAGATTTATTGAGTAATTAAAATATCAGCTCGCATGGCATTAATACTAAAGCATGCGTCTATGTTTCAAGCCTTTAAAGAAAATAAGTAGTTTGAACAAACTATCACACTTCATCATTGTAATGGAAAATTTTTAATGAGCTCAGGCATCGGTTTCCTACTTTGCTAATCTCTTGAGACTTCCAAATTTGAAAGTCTTAGCACAAGTATAGAAGAGCACTACTGCTAACCCCTTTTTTCAAGCGATTATAATAGCAATTACTGCTCTTTGTGGATCCTGATTATCTTTCTATTGACGGTCTTTTATAATTGGCAATGCTGATCCAGCTTGAGCTGTTTTGTTGTTATAATCACGCAGCTGTTCTCTCTATAATCAAATTAATTACTACAGCACATACTCTTTCCTCAATTCTAAAGATTAACATTTTAACTTGATAAATTCTAAAACTATTAATTTATTAGTTTTAATCAATATAATGTTATTTACACATTTATTAAAATAATTTAACCTCAGAAAAAAAATCATAAATAATACATTATTATCCCAAATATCCTTGTTTTCACCAAATTAAAGTCTTAATTTGATATATTAAATTTATGCTATAAAGAATTCTTCATATAAAAAACATACTATAAAATTGAGATTAAACAATAATCGCTAGAGTTTTTAGATAACTTAAATGATATATAATGCTATGATATGAATATATATTTGTGGGTTTTGAGTGTAAATATTAGGAGTTAGGTCTGCAGACTTAGATCTGGAGTAAATTTGTCCAGTGGGGTAGCTGGCCAAAAACAAAAAGTCAAGTAGCATGTAGAGTTGAAATAAAAGTCTTGAAGAGATATTGAGGGACATAAGATCGAAAGAAGCCAAGAACAGCTTATCTCGGAAGTTTTGTTCGCAGTTCTTGAACCTTAACTTGTATTCTTCCTTCCTGCTATGCATATTTCTTAATTATGATAATAAATTTAATTTTACTCATTTGGATTCACTCTCTCATTTGCCATTCAGTTATTTATTATAAATAACTGTATTTTATGTTGAAGGAATTATATTTATCATGATTTACTTGGTGATAACTTATAATTAAATTAGAAAAATCTCTCAATAACAAATTTTATTTTAAGTAAAACTTACATCTATAAAATAGAAAAAATATATTCCCGCTATATTATGATAATTAAATGCCTCTCTTAATTAGAGGACTTGCAATAAATAATTATGCTGCTTATTTAATTTTAAATCAATAAAATGAAAACTCTTTCTCGAGCATAAATTAGACTAATAAATTAAGATGGAATATATTTTATCTTTTGTGATAAAATATTTAAAACTTAACTTTCTTATTACAATATTTTTATACTATATATTTTGAAATACTAATTTGAAAAAAAAGAAAAGGATTAATTGTTAGATGTATTATCATAATGCTTTGAAGGCACATTGGTTTATTTCACCAGTCAGTTGTATTTCTTGCCACCTTGGTATCCACCCTAGTTTCCTCCCTGCTTTTTGTTTCTATATGCAGTCTGGATGGTCTTGGCAGCCTGTTCCTGCTCCTCTTCTTCGCCTTGCACTTGGTTGGCAGCGAACTGCTTCCAAAGGTTCTCGAATTCAGTGTTGTACTTCTCGATGTAGTAGGGGTGGTCTACCACTAGGATGTTCTCCTAGTTGCTCTTGCCAGCCTGCACGGTCCAGTTGAAAGAACCAGTTACAAGGAAAGTGTCATCAATCACCACAAACTTGTTATGCATGTGGAATTGAGAGGCTGAGTCCACTCTGCAAGGGACACCCTGGCCAGCAAGCCACTTGATGTCACTTCCTTGGTTCTCCATGCATTCATCGTCGGAGATCACTCTGACCTTGACTCCTCTGCTGTGGGCATCGAACACGGCGTTGGCAAGTCTGTCGTTAGTCAGGTTGAACACGCAGATGTTCATTGACTTCTGGGCCTTGCCCAAATAGTTCACAAGCTTGTCGATGTTCTTCTCGTTGGGGAAGAAAAAGGCGTCCAAGTAGCGAGGCTTGGTCTGGAGGAGGTCCTCTTGAGCAGTGAGTACAAACTTGTGTAAGCCTGCGAGAACAGCCTTGTCGTGATCGTCCTTCATCTTTGAAGAAGCTTGCTCGAACAGCTTGGCGATAACTGCATTGACGTTGTCTTTGTGGTGCTTGAATGGCATCTTGGTGAGTATGCGGGAGAGGTCCTGCACGTCAATCTCCTTGGGCTCCATGTTGGGGTTGAGGGCGAGGAGGGCCTGGATTTGTCCGAGGGACTTGTCAACTTGAGAGTTGGTTGACTGCATTATATTTGGAGAAGAAGAATAATAAAATTATATCTTTTGATTTGCAGGAGTGGAGTTAGCACGCAAAAGATTTACCTAATCATCCTTCAATAAGCAATTAACCTCCGATCTCCTATTCAATTCCTCTGCTCTCAATTTTAATAAGGTTACTCTCTTTGTCTTTATCAACTTGCAGATATATTTCATAAATCTCAAATAAATTAAAATCAAAGTAGACAAAATAAATGAGACAAGCACAGCAGCTTAGTGATCAGTAACATTTGGCATCTACCATGCATCAACAGAACCTAAGGCAACATGATTCTAGAAATATAATGAATCAACATTTTTCATCAACGTAATCAGCTTAGAGACTTGAAAATTATCTTTTTATATTTTATAAATGAGGGTGGTCATTCCTTGTATGAAAGAGACTAAGAAGCTTATCATTAAGATCGGACGATAAATCAAGATTCAAATCAACGAGCTTTAATAGAGTTTGATATCATCGAATCAGTAAAGAACCTTCAAAGCCTTTAGTAAATTTTGCATGAGCAACTGTCCTCTTCAATATAACTATGTATTTAATAGGAAAAAGTAGAATCTAATTTGAAATACAAAGCAAGAATAGAAAGCAAGAGCTAGAGATCAGAGTTTAAGTGACTTATTATATATTTAAACTTTTTAATTTTTAATGGCTGTTGTTTTCATTCCATCTACACAAATCTCAGTGCAAGTATCCTTAGCAAAACCAGTCTGTGTTTCTCGAAAGCAATAGAGAAAGTAGGGTCTGCCTCCTCAATTGAGGAACTCTTTTTGGTTTCTTACAATATTCTTATTTCGTTTTTACCTTAAATACTTTTGACATTTTGGTCTCTGTCGTAGTTCATCAAAGTTATATGATAGTCAGCTTATACTTTAGTAAACTACTTCAAAGAGTGGAAAAGTTCACTTTTCCTTCCTCAAGTGAGGAGGCTAGCCCTACTTTCACTATTGCTTTCGATAAAGACGGACTGGCTTCGCCAAGGATACTTGCACTGAGATTTATGGAGATGGAATGAAAATAACAGCCATTAAAAATTAAAAAGTATTTAATAAATGATAAGTTAATAAATATCACTTAAACTCTGATCTCTAGCTCTTTTTTTTCTCTTCTTGCTTTGTATTTCTTATGTGCTTTCGCTTTTTTCTTTTAAATTCTTATGTATAATAAGCAATAGAGTCAATTTCATCTAAGACTCCATTCAAAGCATTATCACTTACTTGCATTCTTAAAGCAAAGAAAGAGTTAACTCCTATCTTTCAAAATATTTCATTTATGGGAGGAGGGAATGCTTTACAAATTCAAATAATATTTTATGATTATATTTACAAAATTTGCAAGTCTAACTTTCACTTTTGAGTATAATTGATTCGCAAAAAATTTACAATTCGGATCCTATGAGTTAAATTTTGCTCATAAGAAAATATTTAGAAGTGAAAAATTTAAATTAAATTTTGCTAAATATGTTTTTAAATAAAGAGATGAGTAATTGTAAAGCTGATAATTTATTAAAAAAGAGAAATAATTTAATAAATTTAAAATTCGTGGTTGAAGTGTGAGCTTTTGGGTTGAATTTATTACCATTCGATTATAAGCATTAAAATTCTGAGCGACTTTGATCCTTGCAACTTTAGTATGACGCCTGTGGAGTGAGTTACCACGGTCACAAGTTTTTAACTTGGATAATTTTTTGGTTCGGAATCTAAAGCATCAATATCTCTTCATTGGCATCTCCTATCGTAATGGTGGATGAAAAAACTCATCTTAAAATTTAAAGAGTGATCGAATAATCCCCTTATTGTAAAAAGATTTTACGGGCCAACATTTTACAACTCTTCATTTATTATTTTAACTTCATACTCATTTTTATTTAAATTTTAACTCTAATAATGCTTAGAATGGACGAATTTTTTTTAAATTAGGAAAAATACTGTTATCTAAAGAATTTTTGATTTGATTGACAATATTTTGAAATAAATCGGTCGGGAAAATGTTTTTAAACTATTTTATATATTGGCTTAAATTTGCACTATATTTTAACAGAAATTGCTAAATATATTATCTGTTCAGCCCCGATTTTCTACTACTGACTAAGAAGCCAGCATTTACTAAAGTTAGTCATTAATTTAGTCATTTTATTGACTTTTAGAGAGGCAGCTTCAAATACATCAATAATTGTCATGTTTATGGAGAACTTTCCCTCTAATTGAGGGATTTAATAAATCAGTAAAATTGCTTACATTTTGAAGTTCTTCTTGCAATACACGGCTGACTAGGAGCCCTTACAATACCAAATTTTAAGAACAGATAAAAAGAGTCTTCCTTCGTCCAGACTTTGCAGAAACAAACTGAAACGTTTTTGGAAAATCTGGTTGAAACTAAAATATTTATACTTCAAATATTTATATTAGAGTTAATAATCTAAAAGTTAATATCTCATGAATAACTTGGACATATTAATAATTGTTATAATTTATCTAATTAGAGCAAAATTAAAAAAAACTATTTATTTTATTAGCCTTTTCTAGATGTTGTACAACAAAATATTAAATTTTTTGAGAAAATCAGAAATAATATTCGACAGTATTATCTTTCTCAACAAAATATAATAACACTGAAATATATAATTTTAACAAAATAAATTTATAAAGTAAAGGACCCACCAATTTATATCTTATGAGTGAGGAAGCAAGAAGAATATAAACTCATCTAAAAATTAGAGATCATGAATACACTTATATTTATGTTATAATATAACTTAAAATATAAAAAAATAACTAATTTAAAAGAAGTAAAATTTTGTAGCTAAAGTGTTTTATACTATTTATCCAAAAAAAGGTTAAGAGGTAGAGCTAAGTTAAGAGTATAAGCTATACTAATTTTAGTGTAAAATATTAGAAGATAAATACTCAAATTTTTTTTAACTAAGAGGTGTAAAAAAGTTTATTAAAAAAATATTCAAATTAATTTATGAATGGCTAAGAAACGAGAGCAGATCAAGAATATTAAATTATAAATCAAAAATTAATTTTAATAAATTTCTAAAATATAATTAACACGGAATTTAAAATTAAAAAAAATCTAAAATTAAGAACAATATAATATGATAGATTAAATAAAAGAAAAAAAAAAAAATATTTAAGATAAAGAATACATTTTACAAAATTAAAATGATAACATATAAATAAAAAAAGGAAAGTAATCAATTATTATTTTAAATAAAGTATGTAAAAATAGTTCTTATGAATAGGTATCTTAAAATATAAATTTAAGCAAAAATAAATTCAACTGAAATTACTTCGAAAAAAATCAAAGATTCTATAATTTGGTGTTCTCAGAGTAAATTTAAAAAGATACTATAAAAATTAAAGTGGTAGTATAAAGGCTTGAGTACAAAAGAGTTAGAAGAAAATTATTCTTTATAATAATCATCTTTTCAAAAAAGAAAAACAAAGCAATCCTTAGGTCTCTCATACGCAAGAGGGAGACCCCAGCTACATACTTTATTCTTTACGTTTTGCTCAAATCCTGCTCTCAAGGGAGCTAGGTCGGGGGTCGTCTACTAGGTCATTTTTAGGGTCTCCAAAAATGGCTGATTTTTTCGTTCTGGCCATAACTTTCTTTCTAGCCATCCGAGCCGAACCTAGCGACACTCATTCGAAAGAGGAGGAAGCCCTCTACATTTCGTAATCTTTGCGTTTTGCTCAATTCGCTCTCTCAAGGGAGCTAGGTTGCACAGGAGGTGAGGGCTCGGTTTGGGACTTTATCTTTTTTCAGAGCAATTCAAGCCAATCCTTAGGTTCTCATCGCAAGAGGAGACCCAGCTGCATACTTTATTTTTT